>PUFA01000787.1:0-89188 GCA_003508835.1 Eonycteris spelaea
AAGGTGACTCTGGCTCACTCCCTGATGGGCTGAGCATTGCCATCAAGCTACAAAGAGGTGTCTCAGTGTATCAGATGAGATGACAAGCAGACCAGTTCCAAGCTAAGTCAGACAGTTGATCTTTGGCAACCTTGGCCCTGGGCAGTACCTCCTGACCAAGGACTGCCCTTGAGTTTCATCACCTTCATGCTGCCTTCCAGATCACATGGACTGGCTGCTGTCCATGCTACCTAGTGTATTATCTTGATAGCTCAAGGTCTATGGTGGTGGAGAGGAGGGTAGCCTAACATCTTGGAAAGGCTAGAGATGCCATTTAGAAACAGAATTTTTTAAACTGGAGTTATATGGGGATTTTATGTACATATCTTGCAGCTTTTGTGTAAGCTTGAAATCATTTCCAAACAAAAAAATGGAAAAAGTAATTTGAAACAGATAATTGCATTCTGGAGAATCCTTCCCTCCTGTAGATATTTCTAGCTGGAAGAGGAAGGGCAGCCCTGTGACAAATGAGGTCTGAGTTTTCTTTGCTGCTATGAATTAATCTCCACTTCATTCTATAGGTTTCTAGAGAAATCTGATATTAATCAATGCAGGTATTTTTGCCAGGGTATGCAACAGTGGTTTATAATCAGTGAAAAGTCTCCCAGATATGTGACTACTTCTCAGACGTGCTACCCTCTGATTTGCCCCCATCCCCAATGTCTGAGTGAGGTATACTACCCCGTGCGGATCCAACTTCAGTCTGTCCTAACACAGCATCTGAGGAACCTTTCCAAACCATGATCTTGCCACTCCTCTGTGAAAAAAACCCTCACTAACCTTACTTCCCCACTACCATCCAATGGTGCCTTACTTTTCCAGTGCCTTCTCCTGGCAATACCAGCCTAGAATTACCTCTAGTTCCCCCACACTCCATGCAGTTTCATAAGTCTGCACCATTGCTCACATGGTTCCTTCTACTTTGAAAACGTTTTCTTCACAGTCTCCTACTGCTGATTACCTGATTAGGTGTTACTCATTCTTTGAAACTGGGTTCAAGTGCACTTCCCCTCCAACCACAGATAATGTCAGGGACTATTCCTCTGCATTCTCATGACATCCAATTCTTATCCCTTTCAGAGACTCCTCACATTGTCCTATAACTTCCTGCTTGGGGTTATGTCACTCCTAGTCACCACTGGATCCCTAGAGCCAGCACACAGTGCATGCTCAACAAACATTCAGTGCATGACTCACAGTGCATGCTCAACAAACATTCAGTAAACAGAACTGAACTAGTGCATGTGAAGTTAGCCAAGTCTCTGAAAAACATATGGATTTAGTCTGATACAACAGCCACTCACTGTCAATATGAATTTGGCTTTCTGACCTTACCCCTAATTAAAATAAACTGGAGCCTTGGGGTATCATTTGAGTCATAACTGAGAGTCCTTCATCTCAAACATAGCTCCCATCTCCCAACATAGCTGCAGGGTGACTGCTTCCACTCCTTTAGTGCAAACACCCCTGGGAGACCTAACACATTTAACTGGTATTTAGTCCTTGACCCCCATATGTGTCTCCATTTACCAACATGATTCTTCTTCCTGAGAGAAACAGCTCAAAATAGCCAGGATAGTTGCCTGGATTCCAGGTGGTAGATGAGTGGTACAGATACAAAAAATAGAAAGATTAAGTTTTTATTCTTTCATTCTATAAATATTAATCAAGAAGCTGCTATGGAACCTGGAGAACCATCCAAAGACTAGATGAACAAAAGTTTTATAACTAAGAATATAAACAAAAGGCCACCTCAAGACTGGTAGGAGGGACAGAGATGCAAGACGGGCTGGCCCCACACCTATGTGTGGCAGTTAAGAATTGAAGGAATATATTGCCTACAGAAGTCCTCCCTGTACAGCGAGGGAGTCCAGCTCCACATTAAGCTCCCCAGATTGGAGACCAGTGCTGGAAAGAGCAGCCCCCTCAATGTTTGGCTGTGAAATTTTGTCTGGCCGGGTGAGATAGAAGGTGGCAACAAATCCAGGCTTTGTCTAAAAGGACTTGCTCACAGGCTATCTCACTCCCAGGCATTCATCCTGGGCTCTGATGGAGGGACAGTGGCTGGGTAGGTGCCAAAGACAGTGGGGAGATACTGATATGTGTGGCTTCAGAGTGAGGGCTAAAGGGAAAATCACCATTTTCTCTGTGTTGAGCCCTCCTCTTGTGCAGCCTGCACATGGGCACCATCTGTCCTGTGTTGACCCCTCCCCAGCAAGGCCATATATGATTTTTCATTGGTCACTCCACCATGTTGACTCTCTGGGGCTCTGCCCCACTCAACTTGCCCTCTACCAGTGGCTTTCTTGTTACTGGCAATGGCCTGCACTACAGTTTACATGGACAACTCTTGGGGTACCCACAGTCCCCAAGTGGGCAGCAGTTGGCTTTGGTGGGCTCTGAGACTTTTGCAGAGTGGCCCAGGCTCAGCATGGACAACAAATCTGAATCTGCATTAACCCACTGAACACCACTCTCCCATGCTGGTGACTCCCTGACACCCCATCCAACCCAACTTCTATACCACCCATACCACTAAAGATTCTTTTAGCAGCTGAGTCTTATAGCCAGCTGGCAAGCAGTGGTAGGTTTAGGAATTCCCTAGGCCTTTTGCTGAACTGTCCCAAGCCCAGTACTGGTGACAACCAGGCTCTGTCCACAGTGTGGCCTCTCTCACGCACCTCCAGGCCCAGCACAGAGAGCAACCAACACTGGATTGCTTTGTAGCTACTACCAGGTAGCCCCAGACCAGTCACAGGCTGCGGCTGACCTTGGCCTACACTGGAGTCCCTTCCAAGAGACCGTAGAAACAGCACACTCAGGGGCTGGCTTCAAATCATAACAGATACCACCTGATTATCCCCATAAGCAGCACACCCAAAGGGTGGTTACAGCAGGTACCAGAGTTTGCTGGGGCACATCCTGCTCCATGAGATCAACCACTACACAGCAGCTCGTACTCTATGGTCATGGCTAATCCTCATAGCCAGTCAGCCTGAGGGTCATTCCCACCCGCTGATGTGCCAACAGCAATTAAGGCTCAATTACAATAGGGCATACACAACCCACAAAAGGGACACTCCGGAGAACCTGGCTCAGCCAACCAGGGAGACTGCACAACTGGGTCCTATAGCACACCTACTACATAAGGCCACTCTGCCAAGACTGGGAGACATAGCGATCTATCTCTACACAGAAACAGACTCAGAGAGGCAGTCAAAATGAGGAAACAAACGAACAAAAAAACACATCCCAAATGAAAGAACAGATGAAAACTCTAAAAAAAGAACTAAATGAAATGAAGCCAAGCAGTCTACCAGATATAGACTTCAAAATAATATTTATAAGAATCCTTAAGAAACTTAGTGAGAACTTCAACAAAAAGATAGCGAGTGTAAAACAAAGCAAAACAAAACAAAACAAAACAAAAAACAAAAACAAAAAATAAAAAAAAGCCAGAAGTGAAGAATACAATAATTGAAGTGAAAAATACACTAGAAAAAAATCAACAACAGATTGGATGAAGCAGAGAATCTAATCAACAATTTAGAAGAGAAGGTAACAGAAAATACCCCATCAGAACAGCAAAAAGAAAAAATAAATAAAAATTGAGGATAGTTTAAGGTCCCATGGGACAGCATCAAGCATATCAACATTCACATTATAGTGTGCCAGAAAAAGAGAGAGAGAGAAGAAATTGAGAACACATTTGAGATAATAATGATTGCAAACATCCCCAAATTTGAATGGCAAAGGAAATAGACATACAGTCCAGGAAGCCTTGAGAGTGCCAAACAAGATGACCAAAGAGGTCCACAACAAGACACGTCATCATTAAAATGCCAAAGGTTAAAGACAAAGAGATAACTTAAAGACAGCAAGAGAAAGGCAGTTACCTACAAGGGAGCCACCATAAGACTCTAGCTGATTTCTCAACGGAAACTCCGTAGCCCAGAAGAGATTGTCAGGAAATATTCAAAGTGATGAAAAAGTGAGCAACTACAATCAAGACTACTCTACTCAGCAAATCTATCATTTAAAATTAAAGGAGATATAAAGAGCTTCCAAGACAAAAAAAAAAAAAAAAAGCTAAAGAAATTTATCACCACCAAACAGTATTACAAAAAATGTTAAGGGGACTTCCTTAAAAAAAAAAAAAAAAAAGAAGGAGGAGGAGGGCATGAACAAACAAAAGAACATAAATATTGATTAATAAGTGGCAATAACTACATACTTATTTAAATTTACCTTAAATGTAAATAGATTAAATGCTCCATTCAAAAGAAATAGGGTAACAGAAGGGTTCAGAAAACAAGATCCACATATGAGCTGACTACAAGACACAGACTTCAGATCTAAAGACACATTAGAAACTGAAATTAAAAGAATGGGAAAAGATATTTCATGTAAATGTAAATGAAAAAAAAATCTTAGGTAACAATACTTATATCAGACAAAATAGATTTTAAAACAAAAGCTATAATAAGAAACAAAGGACATTACATAACAATAAAAGGATCAATTCAACAAGAGGATATAACTCTTGTAAACATTTATGTACCCAACATAGGTACACCTAAATACGTAAAACAAAAATATACCAATATAAAAGGAGAGATTGACAGGAAATACGGTTGTACTGGGGAACTTTAATCCCCCGTTAACATAAGTGGACAGATCCTACAAACAAAAAATCAACAAGGAAATGCTGGCCTTAAATGACACATTAAATCAAATGAATGTAGTTTGATAATTTTAGAGAATTTACCCAAAAGCAGCAGAATATACATTCCTTTCAAGTGCATATGGGACATTTTCCCAAATGGACCATGTTAGGCCACAAGACAAGTCTCAAAAATTTAAGAAGATTGAAACTACACCAAGCATCTTCTCCAACCACAATGGTATGAAATTAGAAATCGTTTACAAGGAAAAACTGAAAACACACAAACACATGGAGGGTAAATATCACACATACTAAATAATGAATGTCTTAACAATGAGATAAAAAAATCAAAAGATACTGAGACAAATGAAAATGAAAAATTCAAATCCAGCAAAAGTAATCTTAAGGGAGACATTCATTAGCCAATACAGGCCAACCTGAAGAAACAAGAACAATCTCAAATAAACAATCTAACTTTACACTTAAAGGAACTAGAAAAGAACAGCAAACAAAGCCAAAAGTTAGGAGCAGGAAAAAATAATAAAGATCGCAGAGGCAATAAATAAAATACAGTCTAAAAAGAAAACACAAAAGATCAATGAAACTAAGAACTGTTCTTTGAAAAGATGCTAGAATTGATAAACTTTAACCAGACTCATCAAGAAAAAAAAGGAAGTGGACTCAAATAAGTAAAATCAGAAATGAAAGAGGAGAGACGACAATGATTCCACAGAACTACAAAAGATTATAAGAAAAAATATTATGAGCAATTGTATGCCAAAAATTGAACGATCTGGAAGAAATGAATAAATTTGCAGGAAAGTACAATCTCCAAAAACTGAGTCAAGAAGAACAGAAAGTCGACCAAGGGATTACTACTATGGAATCAAAACAAGTAATCAAAAAACTCCCAACAAACAAACTTCGCTGGACCAGATGGTTTCACAGGTAATTTTACCAAACACTCAAAGAAGAATTAATACTTCTCAAACTATTCCAAAAATTTCAAGAGGAGAGAAGGCCTACCAACCTTATTTAATGAGGCTAACATTAAATATACAACATAGTATTGGAAGCCCTAGCCAATCAGACAAGAAAAACAAATAAAAGGCTCCAAATTGGAAAGAAAGAAGTAAAACTGTCATTATTTGCAGATAACATGATACTATATATAAAGAACCCTAAAGATTCCACACACACAAAAAAGGTTACAACTGATAAATGAATTCAATAAAGCAGTAGGATACAAAATTATATAATTCAGAAACCAGTTGCATTCTATACATCAATAGCAAACTGCAAGAAAGAAAAATTAAGAGAATACCTCATTTAAAATTTCATCAAAAGCAACAAAATACCTAGGAATAAATTTAACCAAAGAGGTACAAGACCTGCACTTGGAAAATTACAAGTCATTGAGAAAGAAACTGAAGAAATACAAATAAATGGACATATACTGTGCTCATGGATAGGAAGAATTAACTTCATTAAAATGTCCATACTACCCAAGCAATCTATAGATTCAGTGGCAATCCTTTTAAACACAAACACCATTTTTACAGAACTAGAACAAATAAGCCTAAAATTTATATAGAACCATAAAAGGACACTGAATAACCACAGTGATGTTGAGAAAGAAACAAAAATTGGAAGTATCACAATATAGCTGATGTCAAAATATACCACAAGGCAATAGTCATCAAAACAGCATGGTACTGCATAAAAACAGACACATAGATCAATGGATCAGAATAGACAGCCTAGAAATAAACCTATGCCCATATGGTCATTAATCTATGACAAAGGAGCAAGAATGTACAATAAGGTAAAGATAGCCTATTCAATAAATGGTGTTGGGAAAACTGAACAGATACATGCAAAAAAAAAAACTGGACCACCTTGTTAACACCATATACAAGGATAAACTCAAAATGGATTTAAAAATTAAATGTAAGGCTCAAAAACCATAAAAGTTCTAGAAGATAACATAGATAGTAAACTCTCTGACAATGCTCTTAGTAATATTTTTTTCCTGATATATGTCCTCAGGAAAGGGGGAAACAGAAAAAATTAACAAATGAGACTACATTCAAAATAAAAAAGTTTTTGCATGGCAAAGGAAACCATCAACAAAATGAAAAGACATCCTACTCAATGGGAGAAGATATTCTCAATGATATATCCAATAAGGGGTTAATATGCAAAAATTTATAAAGAACTCATACAACTCAACACCAAAAAATCTAACAATTCAATTTTAAAAAATGGGCAGAAGGCCGAATAGACATTTCTCCAAAGAGGACATACAGATGGTTATAGTTATATGAAAAGATGCATAATGTCACTAATCATCAGAGAAACACAAATTAAAACCACAATAAGATATCACCTCACACTGTGAAAATGCTATCATTAATAAATTTTTAAAAAACAAGTCTTGATGAGGTTGTGGAGAAAAGGGAATACTTGTGCACTGTTGGTGGGATGGCAAATTGGTGCAGCCACTATGGAAAACAGTTTGGAGGTTCCTCAAAAAATTAAAAATAGAAACTACCTTATGACCCGTCTGGGTATTATCCAAAGAAAACCAAAACACTCATTTAAATAAATATATTCTCCACTATGTTCACTTCAACACTATTTACAATAGCCAAGATAATGGAGGCAACCTAAGTGCCCATCAATAGATTATTGAATAAAGAAGAGGTGGTACATATATACAGTGAAATACTACTCAACCATAAAAGAGGATATCTTACCATTTGCATCAACATGGATGGACCTAGAGTGTCTTATGCTAAGTGAAGTAAGTCAGAGAAAGACAAATACATATGATTTCACTATATGTGGAATCTAAAGAATGAAATAACAAAGAAATTAGAAACAGACTCTCAGATATAGGGAACAAACTGATGATTTGCCAGATAGGAGGGATCTGGGTGAAAAAGGGGATAGATTAAGAAGTACAAATTGGTAATTACCAAAAAGTCACAGGAATGTGAAGTACAGCATAGGGAATATAGTCAATAATATTGTAATAACAATGGATAGTGCCAGGTTGGTACTAGACTAATTAGGGGGATCGCTTTGTAAATTATATAAATGTCTAACCATTATACTTATACTGTACACCTGAAACTAATATAAAATAATATGGAATGTCAACTCTAATTGAAAAAATAAATATTTAAAAAATAAATTGCATACAGACATATAAAATTACAACTATAGTCAGGTCTAGGAAAGAGAATTCGCTGAGAATATATAATAGGAGGAATGCTCAGTCTTTCTAAGGCTATGATCATTTGCTAGATCAGAGAGATAAGTAGATGTTAACTAGGCAAAGAGTGGAAGGAAGTCTTGTTCAAGAAAAGAAGACAGTATGTGTAAATGCCCTGTGGAGGGAGGCTGCTGGACATTCATGAAGAATTGAAAGCATGTCAGTGAAACTAGAGTCCTGAGAGCAAGAAGCTTAGGGTGATAAGGTGAGGAGGAACCAGAGCCAGACCTCACAGGTCTCAGAAGTCATGTCAAGACCTGTGGCCTCTTTTTTAAAAGAAAGGAAACTATTGAAGTGTTTTAGACAAGGGTCAGTGGAAGTATGAAAACCAACTAGATGATCATCCAAGATTCAGTCAGAAAGAGGATAGTGTGACAGTGGGAATGGAGGGAGTAGACAAATTTTGGAGACCCGAAAAAATTATAGCCACAGAATTTGGCGGTGAGTTATACAGAAGGAATAAAGGAAAAGAGTGAAAGTATGGAATACTTGAAAAGAGGAGAAGCTAGAGGACATGTTGAATTGGAGAGGCCTTTAAAACATTCAGGTTGAGATGTCCAAGACACAGCTATATACATGGTCTGGAATTCAGAGCCATGTTTGGGTCAAACATATAAACTTTGGGCGTCATTGGCACATAGGTAGTATTGAAGCTGGAACAGTACAGAGAGAAGAGTAAAGAGGGAAGAGTACAGAAAGAAGAATAGATACTCAGGACCAATAAACCCATCATAAATTGAAAATATCATAAGTCTAAATGCATTTAATACATCTAACCTACCATACATCATAGCTTAGCCTAGCCTACCTTAAACTTGTTCAGAACACTTACATTAGCCTACTACAGTTGGGCAAAAAAAACATCTAACACAAATAGCTCATGTAACTTATTATATGTATTGTTTCACACCATTGTAACTTCGAAAAATCAACCACCATAAGTTGGGGCCATTTGTAGAGAAAAATCTAAGAATTGCGGTTAAGATTGTGGAAGAGGGGAAAATGGCAGTAGCTGGAGATGGATGTAGTGAGGTGGAAGCAGGAATTGTTTATTTTGTTTTTCATGAAAATCTTGAGCAGACTTTTGATGCAAGCTAGCTTGGAAGCAGCACAGGATGGTGGAAAGAGCTTTGGCTGAATCTCAGTTTAAATCCCAACTCTACCAGCTGGAATGAAAATTAGAGCTCAGGCTTGGGAGCTAGACTACCTCAGCTCTAACCCCAGCTCCACACTTGGACTCCATGGTGGGACTTTGGGCTAGTTACTTGTTGTGACTCAGTTTCCTTTTCTGTCAAATGACATAATAATAGTAAGAAGTAAGAAGTAAGATAATTCATATGACATGCTTAGGACAGTGAATGCCTGGCACATTGTTAGTGCTTGCTACGCATTATATGCTATTATTGTTGCTAGCTATGTGGCCTTGGCCATGTCATTTAACCTTTCATCCATCTTTCAACCTTTGATTTAATTTATCATCATTCCTCACTTCATTTCTCTAAGGTCCAAAGTGCCTGGAATGTAATAGGTATTCCACAACAGTTTCCTTGGTTTCTTTTTATAGTAATAAGAATATTTAACACATGAACACCTACTGTATGCTGAGAAGTTTACATATTACTTTAATATGTCACTTATTATCAAGACAACCATAAGAGGAAGGTGTGATATTGGAAAGCAGGTATCCTTAGTTTACGGATGAGGAATTTGAAGGTCAAATACATTGCAACTGGCCCAAGGACATACACTAAGTGGCTGAACTGACATTTAAACTCCTATTATTTTTAAATATTGACATTGAGTGGATTGATGGCCAGTCATTTGTAAATTCAGTGGCTGATCCTTAATTGCTGTACAGCTTAAGACCAGTTCTTACTAGCTAGTTAGTGATCAAGGGCTTCTTTCCATCCTCTAAGCGTAGGAAGACTTTGCTGCCCCCTTGTGACCCAAGTTCTACCTACCAGTTACACTTTATTGAAAAAAAAAAATCTGTCTTTTCTCTTAAAATAATTTTGCTGTAGGAAAGGTGTTGCCTTGAGAGAGGCAAATAAAACAGATGATTGGGGTTGACTTTATTATTTTTTTGCCTATTTTAAATAGAGAAGAAAAATACGGGTGTCTCTTAACCAATAAGGATGGTGTCCTAGGCTTATCTTCCCCTCAGGAAAAAAGCAACACTGCAGCTGACTTCGCTGGAGGAGAGTGTTCTAAAAGTCAGTTTCAGGCTGGACTTCTTCAATCAAGACTCCCAGTTTCCATCCCTGTGGAAATGTCTTCTTCCTCCATCCTCACTTCTCAGCTCCAGAAACTGGTACTGGTCCCTCATCTGCTCCTGGCTTTCACAGGAAGATTTGGGGATAGGAGGGAGGTTGCCCCCCATCCTGGTTCTGCCCACCATTGCTTTTATTTACCCACAGAGACCCTGGCCTGCTGGGACATTTGCACTTCTAGGGGTCCTGCTTGTGGATGGGGCACAATAGAAGGCCTAGGCAAAGCCGGGCCTCCCGGGGTTACTGGTGTAGACATGCAACTATCAGCTACTCATGGAATTATGACAGTGGGCAGGCACCTGCTACAATATGAAAATGCCACTATATGAAATGAAAGGCACAACATAATTTCGTGCATGTATTTTACATATGCACTTATAGGTATATATTATGTTTTGTATACACACATGCACGTGTTTTGATAATTACATACACATCAGAGTAAATTATGTCAAAATGTTAACGATGTTTAGCATTTAGGTTGTAAGACTGTTGATGGTTTTTTTTGCACTTGTCTGTACAGTATTTCTAAAATATTCTCTAGTAAATGTGTATTAGGTCCATAAGCCCTGATTCTTGGTCACATTCACCCTAACAGAAACCTGAGCAGCCATAAGTCTTACATATAATAAATTTCAGAAAAAAAGTCAGTCTTTTGTCTCTAAAACATATGAAAAACTTGTCATATCATTGTTACCAATTTGGAGTTTGGAAACTAATGTAACTGAGAGGTTAGCACCTGTTTCAAGAAATTTTGGATGAGGTGTCAAGGTGTTGAGGTCAGTCTGGAGAACTAGGGAGCTTCCCTAGTGAGGACTATCCTGAGGACACCTACAGGAGAAGAGTTGGTTCTTTCTTTCCCTCCTTTCTACTTCCTTCCCCATCTGTTGGTTCATTTATTCATTCAGTCAACAAAACTTTATCAAATACTTAAGGCTGTGCAGGCACAGGACTACTCCTTGGGAAACAGGATGGAAATACATGATATCTATCCTCAAGAAGATCACAGTTTCCAGAGAAAACAATAATCACGTGAGAGTCAGGCATTAAGTGAAGCATGTGCAGGATGCTGCAGGCTCACCAAATGACAGCTGGCTAACTCTATCTGGGAGCATGGGGGCTTCACAAAGGTGTTGACAGTTGGACAGGTCTTAAGGAATGAGTAATAGTTTTCCCAGCAGACTACAAGGAGAAAGGGCCCTCCAAGCAGAGGGAACAGCATGGCCAAAGGCACAAAGATAAGAGGGAGCATTGTAAAGTTTTTAGCTGGGAGAACAACATGATCAACTTGATTCATTCTTAGACTTAACATGTGTGCTATGCACTGCGCTAGGTGGTGGGATTACAAATAGTGAAAAAAGCAAGTTCCTAAACTAATGGAGCTTACATTCCAGTTAGAGAGATTGACACAGAGCGAAGGGAATAGAGAGGGAGAAGACGGTGGTTTTAGACAGGGCGATCAGAGAAAACATTTGAGCAGTAATGAATTAATTGAGGGAGCTGCCCTTACTAATGAATGGGAAAAGGTCATGCCAGGCTACAGGAACTTCAGGTTCAAAGGCCCTGTGGTGAGAATGTGTTTGGCATGATCAAGGAATAAGTAGGCAAGGTGGAGAGGACTGGAGCAGCATGTGGGGCTTGGCGAGGGGGATGAAGTTGGTAGGAGATGGGTAGGTGAGGTAGAGGAAGACCCAATCATATAGGGCCATGTGGGTCACAGCAAGGGGTGGAGATCTCATTCTAAACGAAATTGGAAGTGTTTGGTGAGACTGCATGTTGGGTATGAGAGGAAAGTGAGGGATTAAGATGATGCCAAAGTTTTTCTCCCAAGCAACTGGAAGGATGGAGGTGCCATTAAGTGAGGCAGAGGAAACTTGGAAGAAGCTCAGGAGGACATGCTAGGTTTGAGAGTCCCATTAGACTTCTCGGACTACAGCTGTGAAAGAGGCATTTGGGTATATCTGTCTACAACCCAGAGTAGGGGGTCAGACCAGCAGCTGCCGGTGCAGAGGGGCATTTAAAGACCTGAGACAGAATGAGATCCTTGAAGGAGTGAGTACACAGATAGACATAATTCAAGGCCCAAGCCCTGTGGCTCTCTAAGCTCCATACTCTAGAAACTGAAGAGAGGAGGAGCCAGCAGGAAGCACTGAGAACTGACTGACTAGCTAGTGAGATCAAAGGAAAACCAGCAGAGCCTGGTGTCCCAGAAGCAAGAGTTGCAAGGAGGACAGAGTGATCAACTGTGTTAAACACTGCTGAGAGGCCCAGGTAAGGTAAGGACTCAGAACTCACCAGTGAATTTGACAACAGGAAGGGAGGAAATGAATGACTTTGGCACATTCCCTCTACAGGGCATGCAACCCATTCAGTCAGACAGGGTGTTGGTCTCAGCAGGATCCTGCACTGATCTAATACTCTTCGGTGACCATTTTGAAATTCTTAAATGATTTTTTTTGTAGTGGGTTGGATGATGGCCCCTCTCCCCCAAAAAAATATCCACTTAAAACGTGACCTAATTTGGATAAACCATTTTTGAAGATATAAAGACTTCGATGAGATCATATCAGATTAGAGTGGGCCCTAAATCCAATTACAGGCGCCCTAATAAGAGAAGAGTGGGGAAAGACACAAAGAGAAGGTAATATGATGGTGGAGGGCAGAGATCGAAGTGATGTGAAGAGAAGCAGAGTTTGCCACCCCAAAATACACCTTTTTGGGATATTGACTATTTTCAGTGGTTATTTTTAAGAAAAAAGACTCGGAGGAAAAAAAAAAAAAAAACCTTTGACCTTCTCCTAACTGCCTAAAAGAATTTAGTGGACCTGCTCCAGGAAGAAAGCCATCATCATAGATAACTATAGTTTAAGAGACAGGGAGGAACCTAGCAAGCCCCATTTGATCCAAGTCCTCTCTGTGTCCCATTGTTAAAGATGGCTCAGCAAACATTTATTTACCAAACATTTGCTTTTCCACCTTCATGTGATTTATCTTCCTGCCCTTTGAAGTCCTAAACCATTATCTGCCTTTTCTCCTTAGCTCTAGAGGGCATATAAGCCTCAACTGCCCCACTTGTCCAACGGTCTCATATCCTATTCTTACTGAGGCCCATATGTTACATACATAATAAATTTTGTCATTTTCTCCTGTTAATCTGTCTCATGTCAATTTGATTATTAAACCAGCCTCAGAACTTAGAAGGGTAAAAGGAAAATTATTTTCCTCCCCCACAGATGTATCTACAAGTCATGTGAAGAATTGCCTGTAGCCATGAGAAGTTAGGAGAGAGCATGAAATAGTTTCTCTTTCAAGGCCTCCAGAAGGAACCCACCCTACAGACACCTTGATTTTGGACTTCCAGTCTCTAGAAACTGAGAAATAAACTTCTATTGTTTTAAATAACTCAGTTTGTGGTATTTGTTAAAATAGCTCTAGAAAACAAATATGCTTTTGAACAAGGGGTCCCACATTTTCACTTTGCATTGACCCTGTAAATTATGTACTCGGTCCTGCCTTGGCGAGTGTGGATTCTGAGGCTTGGTAAAGTGTAAACTTTTTTGGAATGTATTCAAGAGACATTGGAAGTTAAGGAAATAGAGATTTCCAGAAGAAAACAAGTTGAATTCCAGGGAGTCTTGCTGCAAAGAAGGGTACAGAAATGGGGTAGTGGGTAGTTGGGGATATTGGGTCAAGAAGGTTGCAGGGTTTTTTTAAGAGAGGAAACATTACAGTATGCTGGAATGAAGATGGCAGTGCTCCAATGGTTGGGAGAAATGCAGTAGCAGGAAGGGACACTTGCTCGAGCAAAGTCCTTCAGAGGAGAGTAAATGACACATTTAATCTTTTTCCCAAAAAAAAAATCAGTGTTTTGTGTCTTCATTGAAATGCTGCACCCACACAACACACAACAGCACCAGCAACATTTGTGGTCACTAATATATTTACTAAGAGTATTCACATCCATGATCTCATTTGATCTTAACAAAAGGCCTGTGAGGTAATAAAGTAATTCCTTACATGTTCATTTTCAAGATGAGAAAATAGAGGCCCAGAGAGGTTGTGATGGCCCAAGGCTACCCAGCTGGTGGCCGGCAGACATAGGGCTCCAATCACAATGAGGTCCTTTCCTCTCTCCTTGCTCATTTTAGCCAGTTTTGCAAGCGCAAGGAGTGGAGGTAGCAAATTTGTAAGGCATGTCCACTCATGAGTGTGTAAAGCAGTATCTCTATGGGGGGTGTTGGCTGCGTCTCTCACAATAGTGATTCAGCCAGCCCTTACCAGGACTCCCTCACCAGTGTCAGCTTCAGAGAGAGCCAGCTGGCAGGCAGCCAAGCTCATGGAGAGCACCCACTTAGAGCCAAGAGCCTTGTGAAGGGCACTTGGGGACATAGGATCCCACAAGCTCAGACTATATGTTTCTGCCCTAGAGAAGACAATAGTGCTGGGGGTAGAGTAGGAGGCCACAGGCAAGGGCTGCCTTGAGAATCACTAGAATCCTCCATGTGGCTGCTGAGCAGGGGCGGGCAAAGGTGGCAGATCAAAGAGTGCCTGGGGCAGTGGCTGTCAAGTTGAGGCTGGATCAGGATGGCAGTTTGAGGTACTGCTTGAAGAAGGATAGTGACAAGCTGCGCTGACTGGCAGGAGTGGGTGGAGAGCAGTCCAAGCTCTGGAGAAAACAGGACATGACCTTTTCTTTGTGACAGTAAACCGATCAGAGAAATGTCACTTGCAGGCCTGGAAATGGCCAGGGAGGCACAATAGTGATTCTTGGTGCAACCTCCTTCTCACTATGGAACTGGGGCTGCAGGGCAAGGTAGCTAGACTTGTGCCATCTCAACAATTTTATGACAAATAGACATATCAGTCTATTTGGTTTAGTCACCAAAGACAAGAGCTTCTAAGTCCCATTCTTAGTAAAGCTGAGTGACTCAGATGCTAAAAAGGGGCCAGAGGATGGGCAAAGCTAGGAGCCACCCTGTGAAGCACCTGCCACAGCCCATTGGACAGGATCCGAAATGAGTAAGGAGGCTGAGTGTCTACATTTGCAGGAAGTGAGGGTCAGATGCTGCTCTCTGAATGACAGATAAAGGAAACGAGTTCCAGGGAGAGAATAAAGAATCCCAAGACCAGCCAGAAAGGTCACAGCCAAATTAAGATCACAAAACAAAACTAAATCCAGCTCTCATTAACTAAAGCTTGCCACATGCCAGGCATTGTGCTATGTGCTGTCTTTTTATTTATTTATTTTTACTTACTTACTTATCTATCTATCTATCTATCTATCTATCTATCTATCTATTTGTTTATCTATCTATCTATCTATTTATTTATTTTTGCTATGTGCTGTCTTTGGAAGAGCTGCTTTAATTCTTGGGACACTCCTATGAGACAGGCATAATTAATAAGAACGCCACTTTATAGATGAGAAAGCTGAAACACAGAGCAATGCGGTGCCTTATGAAGGTCGTGTAGTTACGCCTCCAAGTTGGGATTCAAACCATATCTGTCTGGCCCCAAAGCCCATTCTGTTCATTTTCCCCTGCAGGACAGTTATAACCAGCAAATGAAACAAAATATGATACTAATAAGAGTAAACTGCTTCCTCCTATTGAACACCAACTATGTGCCAGACATTGTTTTAAGAACTTTTACAGGCAATTAAGAACCCATATAATTGTCACTGCAACCCCAAAAGTAGGTATTATCACTATTATCACCTTCCTTCTGTAAATGAGGAAACTCATTTGTGTAGAATGAGGCAGAGGGCCCAGTTTTTGCAAATTGCCAAAGGGCTTCTGGATGGGGACTGGTCACCAGAAACACCAAGCCATGATTAGAAACTTGGAATTTTCAGTCTCACCCTCATGCTCCAGAGAGGGGAGAGGGGCGGGACTAGAAATGGACTTAATGATTGATCATGCATATGTGAGGAAGCCTCCATAAAATCCCAAAGGTCAGGGGTTTGGAGAGCTTCCAGTCAGGTGATCACATCCACACCAGGAGGATGGCACACGCCAGTTCCACGGAGACAGAAGTTCCCGCACTCAGGGACCACCCAGGACTCGCCCTATGTATCTCTTTATCTGGCTGTTCATTTTTATCCTTTATAATATCCTTTAATAAACTGGGAAACCTAAGTGAGTGTTTCCCTGAGTTTTATGAGTCACTCTAGCAAATTAATCGAACCCACAGAGGGGGTCATTGGAACTCTGATCTACAGCCAGTTGGTGAGAAAGAACCACAGGTAGTAGCCTAAGCTTGCAACTGGTGTCTGAAGTGGGGGATGTCAGTCCTGTGGGATTAAGCCCTTAACGTGTGGGACCTGATGCTGTCTCTGGGGAGATAGTGTCAAAATTGAGTTGAATTCTTGGATACCCTGCTGGTGTCCGGGAATTGCTTGTTCGTGTGGGCAAAAACCTCTACAAATATGGTGACCAGTGTGTCAGAAAGGAAGTTGAGCATGCCTCCAGGAAAGGTTTCCAAGAACAGAATTCTCTCCCCTATCAGGCTCCCCCATGTCTGAGATCTCCACCCTTAGAGCCACTCTTTCAGATTAAGACTTTGAAAGCCCCTATCACAAGGCAAATATTTCATAGTGTAGGCTATTGGCTAAACATCTGCCCCTTTGTGCCACACTGCCTGGATTTGAATCCCAACTCCACCACATATTAGCTGTGCAATTTTGGGTGAGTCACTTAAATTCTTAACTTCTCTGTGCCTCAATTTCCTCATCTATAAAATGGAGGTAATATGGAACTTATTACTGGAATTGGAACTCAGAAGGTTAGTTTGAGGATTCAATAAGTTAACACATGTAAACTTGATTCAATGGCTGGCACACAGGAAATACTCACCAGATGTTAACTGTTATCATTATAATGGGGTCATATTGTGAAGGGCTTTGAATGCCAGGCTAAGGAACAAGGAGGGCTCAGGTCCTGCCTGGTTTCTAGACTCTGTTTCTCTCCACTCCAGGACTAGAGCTACTTTCTGAGGATCAGCCAACCCTCTTGCTTAAAGCTCAGCCTTTCCCCCAGGCTATAGGCCAGAGAGACATCAGCAGCTTCAGCCCAGCACTCTGGAACTCTACCTGGGGTCACCCTCATGCCTTACTTCTGGCTGCTAAATCCTTGCCTTTTCCCCTGTACTTGCTTTGGGGATTGCTTTGGAGACATTTATTAGATGGGAAATTGAGACATAGTTGTCTGAGAACCATATATGATAAAGTGTTGGGTTGGATGGTACAGATCACAAAGATTCTGTGAAGGGGAAAGTGATTAGGATTAGAGGAGTCAAGCAGAGCTGCCTGGAGGAAGCAGAGCTGGGATAAGTAGCATTTGCCCTGACAGGAGTTGGAATGGAAACACTAGAGTCTGATTATCTGCCTAGACCTTTAGCTTAGTCCCCTAAAACTCACTTTACAATCTAATTCCACTTCCCACTCCTGTCTGTCCTGTCCCACAGCAGTTAACTGGTCATGACCAGCTGTATCTATAAAGACAGCAACGCCCACTGAAACTGAGTACAGCAGTAGCATCTTTGGATTTGGAGGATGGCACATCAATGCCTTCTGTTGATGCATGGTTGGCTAGAGCACTACTGAGAAAGTCCTAGGAATAAAACTGATGCTGGATCTTTAAAGCCAGCATCATTATCATTTAACACCAACTGCATTATTCTTCTTGGAGACCTCCCAAGAGGAATATTAGGCCTTTGTTGTCTTTCACAAGCCCTCAGCATCAGGTTCAACTTGGGTGAATCAAGTCATTTCCATAATCCCTTGGGAACCAGCTCACTACTCCTCTGGCTTAGAGCTGACCAATCCTGCTGTCAAAATGACAGATCATGGGCATGGATAGGGGACAGGGAACAGAATTTGTCTATACCAGTGCTTTTCAAACTATCTGTGATGAAAGATAGGTTATTTCTTTTTTAAATTTCTAATCTGTTATAAAGACTTATTTTTGTAAAATTAAAAAATGAATCAGAGAGAAAAATGTTGGCATGGATGATAGAGGCTCTGTTCACCCCTCTGGTGACCAAATCAAAGTTGAGACAGAAACAAGGAGCAGCAGCAAGGAAAATTCACCTGGGATCTAGATGCACAAGCCATACAAGTAGGGAGAAATTCAAGAAATCACCCTGCGATGGCAGAAGGTGGATGAGGCAAGGACGTGGGGCTGCCCAGTCTCGAGTGGCTGAGCAAGACAGAGCTGCAGCAGTGACAGCAGCAGTGGCAGGCACCTTATGCCTCTTAAAGGGGCCCGTCCATGAACGATTCGTGGTGATGGACCTGCTGGCTTCTGAGCACCTGTGCCAATTCAACTGTGCACAGAGGGTGCTAGGGACTTACAGGGAGTCATTGTTGGAGTGAGGGCTTAGGGGAGACTCACCTGTACAGAAGTGCTGGCAGTATCCATTGTTCCCTGTTGAACCTTCCCAGCTTCCAGTGTGCAGACACAGCGCTGCCACAGCCAAGATGTCATCAAACTGGATAACAGAGGTCGCTCAGCCCAGAGGATTCCCTGAAACTCTACCTCCCCACTTGTGGACCCACCCAAGCCACACCCAGGTTTTCCTCAGCGAGTCAGGTACGCCTAGACTCACACAGGAGACAGCTGGCTTCGGTTTCTGGTTGGTCTTTTGAGGCAACTATAAGTATAGCATCTGTGGATTGCTTACTGAATCTTAACAGGTGGCAATGGAGGGAGAGAGACTTGGGCTAAATTTGGCCTGGAGCTGACCCCCTATCAGGACTGTGCCACTAGACACCTACTTCACAAATCCAATAAGACTGGGACACTTAGGAGCTTTGCTTAGTACATAGAAATAGACACGGAAGGCAGCCAAAATGGGAAGACAAAGAAACAGAAACCATGTGAGAGAACAGAAAGAGATCCAGATATACCGGAGTCAATTAATCTAACAGATGCAGAGTTCAAAACACTGGTTATAAAGATGCTCAATGAACTTTTGGCAAGTGTAGATAAATTCATTGAGAACTTCAACAAAGAGATAAAAACATAAAAATGGAATGGGAATTATAAAAGGGAACCAGTCTGAAATGAAGAACACATTATCTGAGATGAGAAGTATATTAAACGGAATAAACAAAGTGAAGAGAGAGAAAAGGATCAAATGTCCTATCTAGAGGATGGGAAAGCCAAGGACACACAATCAGAATGGCAAGAGAAAGATGCCAAGACCATAAAAATAATTTAAGGAGCATATGGGACACTATTAAGGGTCCAAAATATCCGTCTGATCGGCATACCTGAAGAAAATCAAGATGTTGACAGCTGTCTGAAGAAAATAATGATGGAAAACTTCCCTACCTGGTGAAAGAAAATGGACAATTAAACCCCAGGAAGCTCAGAGAATTCCAAAAAATCAGGGATCAAAAGAGGCCCACATCAAGTTACATCATAATTAAATGCCAAATGTTAAATACAAAGAAAGATATCAAAAAGCAGCAAGAGAAAAACAAATATTACTTATAAGGGAACACTCATTAAGGACTGACAGCTGATTTCTCAAAAAGATATTGTCTTGGCAAAAAATATTCTACAGAATGAAAGACCCAGGACTCCAACCAAGAATAATTTATCCAGTAAAGCTATCATTTTAGAGTCAAAAGGACAGATAAGATGCTTCCCAGACAAAAATAATACTAAAGGAATTTAATCACACCAAGCCAATATTACCAGGAAATGTTGGAGGGACTTCTTTAAGAAGAAAAACATGTATCAAAAACAGGAATAAAAAATGGTAACAAATACATTTCTATCAATAAGTACCTTAAATGGAAAATAATTAAGTGTTCCAACCAAAAGACAGATGGCTGAAAGGATAAGAAAACAAGACTCCTACATATGAAAAGGAAGGGGATGGAAAATGATATACTTTGACGGACCTAGAAGGTATTTAAGTCATACAGAGAAAGATAAACACTATAATGATTTCACTTATATGTGGAATCTAAGGAACAAAAGAAAAAACTAATCAAAAAAATTGATCATACACTGTATGCTACAAGCAATATCAAATTTCTATGAACATTTCTAAACTCTCAATTTATTTTCTTAATCTTGTTCAACTGGCACCAGTGCACAGACTGGCACCATGCTGGACTCAGAGCCTCTCTGGACTCCATCTGTTCAGTGAGGTAATGCTGACAGCATGGTTAATGGACTCCCTAAGAAAGGCTGGTTCTGTTGAGATTCTGTCCATTCCCTATCCAAAAGCAAATGGTGGAATATCTGCACTAGCTAGCAGCCATGTGACCTTGGACAAGTTACCTAACCTTCTCTGAGCCTCAGTTTCTGCATCTATAAAATGGATAATGTCTAATACAGTAGTTGCTCCTTATCCATGAGGATACATTTCAAGACATTCAGTGGATGACTGAAATTGAAAGATATTACTGAACCCTATATATACATACCTATGATAAAGTTTTTTTCCTATACATACATACCTAAAATAAGTTATAATTAGTCATAATAAAAGAATAATACCAATAACTGGTAATGAGATAGAACAAATTATAATAATATACTGTAATAAAATTATATGAATGTGTGCTTGCTCGCTCTTGCTCTCTCCCCTCGACATCCGATCTGAAAACGGAGACAGCTACTAAGTGACTAGGGCCAAGTAGCATATACTCAACATGGTAACACTGGCAAAGGGATGATTCATGTCTTGGCAGGGCCGAATGGGATGGCAAGAACTTTATTCACGCTACTCAGAATGGACCACAATTTAAAATAAATAAATTGTTTGTTCTTGGAATTTTCTCATTTAATATTTTTGGACTACGATTGACCAGAGTAACTGAAACCACAGAAGGTGAAACTGTGAATAAGGGTACCTTTCTTGCAAGGCTGTCATGAGAAATTAAATGACATATAATATATCAAAAGCAGTTAGCACAGCAAGGCAATACTATGTAATGGTTGAGAGCCCAGGTTTAGGAGTCATTCTATTTTTGACTGGAATGCCAGCATGACACTTATTCCATTTTTGTCATCTGTAAAGTAGAGATTACACTTATAGCTACCTCACAGGGCTGTGGGAGGCTTACAGTGCTCACCTCTGTGTCTTTGCTGTCTTGCACATAGTAGTACCCAATGCTGGTAGTTAGATTCCAATTATGCCCACATCCTCCCTCTAAATCCTAACTCCTACTTTGCCATAGACATTTGAAGAGAAAATGCCTCAGCTAGAGAATAAGATTCAGCATTCACCCCATTTTAATGTCCAAAACCAGAAACTGTGTCTCTGAATCAGCCAGAAGCTTTGGCTGTGATAGAAGAAGCATGGGCACTGGAGTCAAACATACCTGTTTGATCCTGTCTTTATCACTTACTAGCGGTGTATCCTTGAGTAAGTTTCTTCACCTATCAGTACCTCAGTTGTCTCATTTGTAAAATGGAACCAATGCAATGAACCAGTTATCTCTAAAGTGCTGTGTGCAAGATGATTCACTGAGGTGTGGGAAGCAAATATTAGAACTTCCCTTTAAATTTATTTTGTAACAAAAATGTAAAAGAAATTAAACTATAATATATACAAGACATGGAGTGACACTGGTATCCTCATTTGGTCTATTTGTCAGATGGTCACTGATGGACATCCTGAAGGAGGAATGGGAATTCCACAACAGAGAATGGTTGATGGTGACGCCAGCCCTCTTTCATTTTATTTTTAGCGTATTCCAGAGTTATGCGATTTCTGTATTTGGTTGTGGATTTACAGATTATAACATCTAGTTTTAAGTAAACTAATACTCTGCAAGTGAAAAAGTGGCTTGAAAAGATTCCTACAAATAAACCACAGTCTGAATAGTATGAAGAATATAAACACAGGTGGGTAATAAGAAAATGGCAGAACTGATTCATCTCTCATTGCTTGTATGAGCTTTTCATCAGACCCATTACAAAAGTAAAAGCAACAATGAACAAATTGGTTTTGATAAGAAATCAGCCACAAAAAAAGGAAAGAAAGGAAAAGAAAATACAAACCCCTACTTAAAGTATGATTAATATCCATTTTGTTAATAATTAACTTAGTTTAAGTGTGCACTTTGCCTTGATACATTAGCTAATAATAATATGAAGCGATCATGATTAACAAGATCTTTAAAATCTAAGCATCCTCAAAATGGAAGCTTAATGATCTATAGTAGTAATTAGGATGGTGGTTACTTTTCATGATAATTTTAAAACATGCCTGGAAATTCTTTGACACTCTTCCTTTCAAGAGGAGTCTATGTTCCTTTCCATTGAATCTGAGAAAGTGACAGAGTATGGTGAAAGTGATGCTGCCCAACTTCCAAAGCTAGACCATAGATCACTTAGTGAGGCCGCCTATAAGTGTTCCAGCTAGCAGCACCAGATGATATCCCAGCCAATAGCCATTATGGAATAGCACACATGTAAGGAAAGATGTCTCCAGATGATTCCAGGCCCTAGGTGTTAAGACACCCCAGCCATCATACCTCCCCAGCCAATGAGCCAGGTACCATGGAGAAGAAACAGACCATTCCCGTGTGTCCTGACTGAGTTCCTGACCTAAAGAATCTATCAGCATAATAAAATGTTTATTTTTCAACATTAACTTTTGGGGTGATTTGTCAACAGCAATAGGAACTGAAGGGGTAATGAAAGGGAGGAGTGCAAAGGAAACTTCTGGGTTCTGTGATATTCTATTTCTTGGTCTGAGTGCTGGTTACACAAGTGTGTTCATTTGTAAAATTTGTCAAGCTGTACACTTATGATTTGTGTGCTTTTCTGCATGTATGTCATAGTTTTTTAAAGTTTGCATTAAAAAAAACTGAACATTCAGAACATAAAGATAAATCTCTACTATTTTTTTAGCCATGTTTATCATGCGATTTTCAATGTAATACTTTGTTAAATCTCACTAAATATAAAGATACATGTTTAGAAGCTTCCTTTAAAGTTTCTTACTAAGCTAAAATAAATGAATGGGACTATATCAAACTAAAAAGCTTCTGCTCAGCAAAAGAAACCATCAACAAGGTAAAGAGACAACTGTCGGAATGGGAAAATATTTGCAAGCAACACCTCTGATGAGGGCCTAATATCCAAAATATACAAAGAACTCATACAATTCAATAACAACAACAAAAACAGTCCAATCAAAAAATGGGCAGAGGGCCTGAAAAGACAGTTCTCCCTAGAGGACATGCAAATGGCCAACAAATAGTTGAAAAGATGCTCAACATTACTAGCTATAAGGGAAATGCAAATCAAAACCACAATGAGATACCATCTTACACCTATTAGAATGGCTATACTCAACAAGACAAGTAAGAACAAACATTGGAGAGAATGCAGAGAAAAAGAAACCCTCATACACTGCTGGTGGGAATGCAAATTGGTACAGTTATGGAAAACACTATGCAGGTTACTAAACCCCTAAGAATTGATCTACCATATGATCTACCAATCCCTCTACTGGGTATTTACCCCAAAGACTTGAAAACCCATATCTGAAAAGATATTTGCACACTGATGTTCATAGCAATATCATTCACAGTGACCAGGACATGGAAGCAACCAAAGTGTCCTATGATAGATGATTGGCTAAAGAAGCTGTGGTACATATATACAATGGAATATTACTCAGCCATAAGAAGAGATGAAATACTGCCATTTGCGACAACATGAATGGACCTCGAGATGATGATGCTAAGCGAAATAAGCCAGACTGAAAAAAGTTGAAAATCACACATGATATCACTTATATGTGGGATATAAACCTAAAAGCAACAAAGGAACAGGACAAATAAACAGAGATTCATGGGCATGGAATATAGACTAATGGTTACCAGAGGGTAAGGGGAGGGGAGAGGGGAGAAGTAGATGGGGTAAAGAGGGTCAAATATGTGGTGACAGAAAGAAATCTAACTATAGAAGATGAAAACATAGTGTAAATACACACACACACACACATATGCTTTACTGTTAAAGTATACAGCTGAAATTTATTGGATTTCGTTAACCAATGTCACCATAAAATAATTAATTAATTTTTAAAACGTTTCTTACTAAATAACAAAAACCAAAAATTTGCAGATTCCTTTGGAAAAACAGTTCATTTTCTTATTATGGTAAAAATGGTAAAATAAATCCATGTGAAACTATCTGGTGACAAACTGAAATCCATTTCTTTGTCAGCAAATACTATTGGAAGTCATCCAGAAAAAACTACTGAAGATTTGAACAAGCAGTATTAGAATGAATGATACAGTTTGGGAGGTTTCCTGTACAGCTAGATAAAACATTTCAAACATTTTCAGCTTTGTATTTCCTAGACTCCCTTTCAATTATGAAATCCATCAAGAACTACTTTTGAGTGTGTAAAGGGCTCCTAAAGGAAAGATGTAAAGAAGATATAGTCTGAACAGAAAATGACTGGTTTAATTTTTTAATTGTTGTATAGAAAAACTGGAAATACAATTTTTTACACTACAAAGTACCGCTTTGACAGGAATCTTTTCAAAATGTGGGAGTGGATTTCAAAGTAAGTCTACTGAGAAAGTTAGCAAACTATTACAGCAAAGATAGAAAAGCCTGAAATATACGAAGCACTACAGAGTTCATCAATATGGTATAGAAACTAGACTTTTCACATATAATAAAATCTTTACACTACTTTCTAACAAGGTAGGGAGTGGCACTCCTTTTGTTACTTTGGTACTATGCAGAAGTTGGCTGGTTATTTTGTGCAATGTCTTTAAAAGTGTTTTCAAACTAAAAGATACTTTGCTTTCACACCCCAAAAAGAAACCTGTACCCATTAGCAGTCACTCTCCTTCAGCTCTTTCCTCCCCTACCACACTCCCCATCCTAGGCAACCACTAACCTACTTTATGTCTCTATGGATTTGCCTCTTCTGAACATTTCACATAAATAGGATCAGACAACATGCAATCTTTTGTGTCTGGCTTCTTCCACTTAGCACAATGCTTTCAAGGTTCTTCTATGTTGTAGCATGTATCATTATTTAATGCCTTTTTATGACCACATAATATACTATTGCATGTATACTACATTTTGTTTATTCATTTGTCTGTTGATTAACATTGGGGTTCCTTCTACCTTTTGGCTATTGTGAATACAGCTGCTATGAACTTTCATGTAAGATAATGCATGTTTAATGATTGGCACAAAGCTTCCAGGCACCCAAGTGCTCAATACCAGCAGGTAGCTATTATCCTTATTATTAGGGAGTGCGACATTGGGTGATTTAGGGCACAGGGTCTCTGGATGTCAGAAGTGGAAGACAGAAGGGACCATGGACAATATTCACTTACTGCATGATGTTGCTAAAGGCTGTCTCTATCTACCACACTCAGATGAATAAGGCAGCATGGCACAGAGGCATAAGCACAAACTCTGCTCTACCACCCTCTAGCTGTGTGACTCTGGGCAAGCCACCTAACCTCTCTCAGCCAGCGTGTGAATTGGATATAAAGATTGTCTTTTCTACTTACCTCACAGGCTTGCTATCTGGGTGGAAGAGATAATTTAAAAATATAAAACCACTTTGAAAACCACAAGGGATTATTATTCCAAGCCTTACATATTACAGACACTAATTCCTCTTGAATAGAGTAAGGAAACACTCTGCTCACCATCTTTCCTCTCTCTGTAGATTGTTCACATTCTCTTTAAGATGACACCCTGGCCTTCTCAACACAGCCCCTGATACTAGTCCCTCATCCTTGCATCTATTTAAGGGCCAAAAGCGAAGAGCCTGATGCAGGGTAAAAATCTGAATTCGCATCAACGAAGGGTCTGCAGTGGCTCTTTCCTCCCAGGTTGAAATATGTATGACCTTTCTGGTTTTCCTGATCTTTAGTTGAGTAGAGCACCCTCCTGTGTCTCTACGTGGTAATACTTTAGGTCTTTTCCAGGAGGCGACATTCTTTCCATGGCAGTATCAATAAAATGTGTAATGGAAACTTTTTTCTCATCACACTTCAGGGCCCATGTTTGATACTTGGACTCCAGTTAAGTCATTGCATCCCAAATCTTTGGCAGGTTTCCTGCTTGCACTCAGGCCTGAAGATTTCTTTCTGCTCCCTGTACACCACTTTCTCCTTAGTCATTTTGAGAAACTCTGGTCTCATGGTTCACAGATGTCAACTTGGTCCTACCACCTATATCATTCCAAGCTTACCAAGTTCCCGAAGTAAGATCATAACTCTTTTTTTTTCCTAAAAAGTACATCACACTTTACTGAACTGGAGGGAAAGGTAATTCCAAAGTACTAGAACATAATTTTTAAAGTGTTTACTAAGTATGATTTGTTCTACAGTCTAAGGAAAAGGTATTTAAAATGTTAAACCTTTCACAGGTGTCTTCTCATGTTTAGTACTAGCGTCGGAAAGGGGAAAGTAACAACCAGAGACAGTGACATCTGGCTGTGTGCGCACATGCACTCACACACACTCAAGCATACCCTCTCACACACACACATTTATACATTCTCACAGCCACACACTTTTTGCTCAGTGGGAAAGGAGCTTTCTCTCTCATGGCTTCCTTTCTCGCTGAGAATCATGTGATGCTATCAGCACATCTTTGGAAGAAGGAAAAATTTATATTTCATATCTGGAACCTCAGGAATGCTCCCTGTTCCCTCCATCAGTGAGAGGTTATAGAAGCCTGGGGAACTTTGCTTCCCATGTTCCCCTCTCACCTGTTTGAATCCATGGTTTTTTTTCTGGACCCATAAGCTCCACTGGCAAATTCCACTGAGATCCTCTGGCTTCCACCCAAGAGCATGTTCCTGAAAAGCTTTGTGTAAATTAATTTTTTTTGTAGAACAAGTATATTCCTCACTGACTTCCAGTAAGATTTCTGAGCTGCTCTCTCTTCAAGACTGATCTTCACTTTAGGTTCCTCTGCCTCTTGCCATCCTCTCTGACAGTTACTTAAATCTCATCTGGAAAGAGAAGAATGACCAACAAAGCATTAAGATCTCTTCCAGTTCAAATAGTCCAGGGTCTATAAATAAACCTGTAAATACATTAGAGAGGATGCTATTTGGAAAAGACACCAGGTACCCCCATTTTAAATGCAAACATTCACCTATATCTAACTTTTTGGGAGGCTATTTCCAAGGGCTTGATGGGGTTTTGCCCACTCCCTTGGAGGCAGCAGAGCTGCCTCAGGTGATTAGCATCTTCATTTCAGGAGGGTCTGTACTATCCTTCCACTTTCAGCTCCTCTACCTCACTCCCAGGTATCAAATTCCAGAGACCATCTCTACTGAAATAGAGATGGGTGCCGAAATTCTGAGGAAATGTGTATGTAGCTGGTGATCTAGGGTATAAAGCACTTGCTAAGTAAAGATGAAATGAGCTGCTAGGGAGGCTCTGTGGCTTTGGTCTCTGGCAACAAAGTTAAGCAAAGGCACATGTGTCATGGGTCTGTGGTGCTGCTCAGGCGTAGTCCTTTGAACTGGAACAAGAGATATTATTAATGCTGATAGGGAAGGGAATTGCCTGCTTAGCGGTGAGGAAAATTAATAGTGCAAGCATTCTTCTGTCCTACATTCTCCATGCTGGCATTTTGATTTAAAAAAAAATATATTGCTGCAGCTGTTTGCATATTCTGGAAGTGTATGTGCATGTGTGTGGTTTGGTGTTTACAGATTTGGGGTTGTGGAGGGGAGTTTCCAGAGCAACGGAAGTAGCTGCTTGTCAGTCAGGGTTCATTTTGAAAATGAAAGCCTGAAAAGCTTAGGGCCTACTCTGGGCCTGGGCCTGGTCTCTGAGAAGTCAGCAAAGATCAGGAGTTGGCTTTGGCTCCTCAGCTCAGTGAATGAACCACTTGATCACTATTATTTTTTTAAGGAATTAACCAAATCTATTAGTTGCTTTTGATGTCCTGCAGATTCACTCTAAGGCAGGAATGTGGGAGTGGACATCAAGGCTCTGGCTGCTGACACTGGCCAAACACACATGCATAAAATGCCCCACACCACATATACACACAATCACATTTTCCAAGACCGCCAAACGAAAACAAGGTAAATAATAATTTCTTTGCACATGTACTAGGTGCACGAGGATAGAATGACACTGTCATCAAAGAGTTAGAGTTTATGTCAGAACAAGGAGAGAGAAATACAACACAAGGCAGTCTGTATTAGGTGCCAAAGGAGTAATACAAACAGAAAATTGGGGGAGGGAGAGGGATCGCTCTAGGCTGTGATAATTGCAGGAGGCTTACTGGAGAAGGTGGAAACTGAGGCCAACCTTGAAGGTCAGGGAGAACTTCACTAGACAGAAGTTGTGAGGGAGGACATTCTACGTAGAGAAGGGCCAGTTCAAGATATGCTCAGGTTAGGAAGAGTCCATCTGTTGGACTTGTGTGAGTGATTTGCAATCCATAAGCCTGTCTTGAATGCCAGTCCCTCTGTGCCAGAACAAAAGCTATGGTGTCACATAGACCTGCTCTGTCACTTCCTGCTAGGTGACCTTGGGCAAGTGGCCTAACCTCTCTGCAAACTGAGGATAGTAATAATACTTAGCTGTTGTGGTCATTGCAAAGATTTTTTAAAAAGTGTTAACACGTATAAAGCATCTAGCAGTGTCTGGCACATATTAAATGTTCGAAAATGGATTACAAATGCATAGACTGTCATGAAGGAAAGCTCAAGGTATTTAGGGCTGATTGCAAATATGTGAGGGCCAAGGAGGAAAAATCTCTGATACCTTCCATCACTGTTGTGTCCAGAGGCTTGGCTTGGCCTGAGCCCCCCAGTCCCGTGGCCTAGACTGTTGGACAGCCAGCCTCCTGGCTTCCTGCTTCTGCTTCCGTCAGAACCATCTTCCTAAAAAACACATTAATCATGGCCGTGTCCCTCTCTGGCTCAAGAACCTTCTATAATCCAGGTTGCTCATTGACTGAACTCCCTAACCTGGGGTGGGGAGGGCAGGAGGCAGGAGCTATCTTTTATTAAGGGAAGGAAAGAGCAAAGAGAAGTTCAGTGTTAGCAGTAAACGGGTAAAATATCCTCTTCTTTTAAAAGCCCCTAAGCTCTGAATTTGCCGAAATCAGCAGGCTCGCGAGGGAAAGAGGAAAACATCTCTGACGAGGGCAGGGCTTTCACGTGGCCGCTGACTCAAATTCACCCGCACCGGCTTCTTCAAGCCAACCTGGGAGAGGTTAAAGAGAAGGAGGCGAAGCAGGGACTCTCAAGGCGACAGGGAAACATCCCTTCTCGGTTCCCTGGAAGGGCTTCTACCAGGTCCTTGCCCCGGGTTTCTCTGCGGAAATACCGCGTAGCTCGCGGCGCTGCGGGAAAGGTCCAGACCTCACAAAGGGCAGGGCAGCAGAGTCCGTGTCACAAGGAGTAGTCAGGCGCCTACGTGAATGCTAAACGCGGACAAAGGCGGTTCTGGGACAAAGTGCAGGGAGACTCCTGAGGAGATAAGAGGGACCGCGAAAGAAGGGGGCGGGGAGCGCGTGCCCCGGCGGCCTTGGCTGGCAGCCGAATCAGACCGCCGTGGAGGGGGCGCCATGGAGCATCTTCACCCCAGCCGCTGCTGGGATGCCGAGAACGGCTGCTGGGGCTGCTGAGCTGTTCCGAGCGACGTTCCGCGCCCACTTGTGGCCCTCCGCAGCGACCTTCCCACCGCTGCCAGCGCGGGACCGGGAGGCGGGGCTGCCCAATTCACCTGGCTGTTTGGGGCGGGGCGTCCGCAACCGGGGGAGCGGAGGTGGCAGCTGTACCGGGGTGCCAGAGAGCGTCTTGCCTTGGCACTTGGATGGAGCTCTCACCACGTCCCCCACGCCCGCGTCGCGGCCCTCCCTCGGCTCACTCGCTCACTCCCTCCCTCCACTCCCTCATAAGCTCCCTCCCCCTCCCTCTGAGCCAATTGCTCAAGACGCTTCCTTCCCCAGCGCCAGCGCCAGTTCCTCTCCCGTTTGGGGCTCGGGAAGGGCCGTGACGCTAGACACGGGGACCGCGACGGCGGAGCTGCAGGACCATGGCCGAGCCCCCGGGAGCCGCGACCCGGGCGCCCAGGGCCTCCCTGGCACCCAGCACGCTGAGCCTGCGCTGCACCCCGCAGCCCCGCCCCTCCAGAGTGGACGCCGGCAGCCTGGGCAGGTACCGGGGCAGCGCCGCCGCCTCCCGAGAGCCCCCTTGCACGGCTCGCTGATGCTCTCGGGAACCGGCTCGGGGCGCCGGCGGGGAGCGCTGAGGGAGCTGCTGGGGCTGCAGGGAGCGCCTTCCGCCGGGCGGCTGTCTGAGGAGCGCGCCGGAGGAGCAGCCCCGGGCGGATCGAATGTTACAGGCGGCAGCAGGCTGTGCCTAGAGCCTCGAGAGCACGCGTGGATACTGGCGGCCGCCGAGGGCCGCTTTGAGGCGCTGCGGGAGCTGCTGGAAGCCGAGCCAGGGTTGCTGCTGCGGGGCGACCCCGATCACCGGCTACTCCGTGCTGCACTGGGCTGGCCAAGCACGGGCGCCACGAGGAGCTCATCCTGGTGCACGACTTCGCCCAGCGCCGGGGACTGCAGCTCGACGTCAGCGCCCCGGGGAGCGGCGGCTCACGCCCCTTCACCTGGCGGCCCTGCAGGGCCACGACCTGGTCATCAAGGTGCTAGTGGGCGCCTTGGGGGCTGACCCCACACGCCGCGACCACAGCGGCCACCGGGCTGCCACTACCTGCGGCCCGACGCGCCACAGAGCCTTCGGGAGCTGTCGGGGGCAGAGGAGTGGGAGACGGCGGGCGGCGGCGAACGGAACAAGCGCCAATAACAACAGCAGCGGAGCCGCCGCGTGGACGCTCGGAAAGACTCCGTGTGCAGTGGGGCGCGACGGCAACGGAGACGACGGCGAGAGCTACGGCGTTGCCCGGCAAGAAGGACAGCCGGGTAGCGCAAATTCAAATTTTTTTTCGCCAAATGTTCCCCTTTTTCAAGGACCGTTGAGGGTGACATAGACTGGAGAGCGAGGAGGGACTGCCACCCTGCGGTGAGGTCTCAGAGGTGGGTTGTTCCTGGTCCCACCGAAGGGCGGTGCTCGAACCGAACCCAGTGTGCTGGGCCTAGACAGACCATCTCTGGGTCTGTCTCAGGTACCTGACACAGGTCTCCTGCAGCCACCGGCCCGGAGGCCTGGGGACCAGGGCACCCCTAACCAATAGAGAGCAAAGGCCAAGCTGTCCTGGCTCCGAATCCCAGGAGGTTGGAGCTGGAGCTGTGGTCCTGCTTGAGAGAGGGAAAGTTAAGCTTACAGTAGTAATTTCTGAGCAGCAGAAGCTCTGAGTTTATTAGGAAAACATTTGCTAGAGAGAAAAAGTTAAGACCGTAAACCACTGGTGCAGAGGAAGAGCCTAACTGCAGGCTTTGACTTGGCTATTAACGAGTCACTTTGTGCCACCAGAGTCAGACCCTGGCACCCTGTTCCTGAGACAAACAGGCCTTACCAGTATATTTTCTAATGTAACACGGATGACTTCTTAAGCATATTAAAGTGGAATTCTCTTTCCCTTCACATGACAAAGCTGTCCTTTGAGTTACTTTTTTTTTTTTTTCATTAACCACCGCGGGGGAAGATTTCTACCTTCACAGGGACTACCAGCTACAGATCCAGGACAGGCTCTGGACCTCAAGCTCAGAGCAAATGGCCAAGCCGTGTACTGAAGGATTACTTTCACCTTGGCTCTCAGTAGAGACCCACAGTTTACCTGTCTACTGGGCTCTTGAGCATTGAGATCTGGCCTCTGCACAAATCTCCTCCTAGAGGAGTTGTCTACAGCAGGCAGAGGGATGGCCAAAAGGAAAAGCCTCCAATGTATGCTTCTGATATTTTGTGGTGAGTCATGTCATTTACCTGGACTTCTGCCCTCCAGTGAGACACACCCACTGGCACTTTTTTCCAAGATAGGGCTTTACTCATCAGCATTGTTTTTTTAAAAGTTACATTTAACATATAAGTTGTAGTTTGCAAAACTGTTCCATTTAGAAATATTATGAATTGGTAGAATACAGGAGGGTTGACGCAAACTGAAAGGAGGGAAAAGCAGTTAGAGGCTAGATCTCCATGCTGCCTTAGAGAACAGTATATTTAAAAAAATAGTGCTGTATCCTTGGAGGCTTGAGTAGCCCTTGCAGTGGACTGTTTGTTGGGTCCCAGCCCGCCCATCCCATTCTTGAACACCAAGGAGAAACCGGTCATCACAGAACAACAGAAACATCACCCTGAGCCCATCCATCCAGATTTCTGTCTCTGCTTGGCAGGCCTGTTTGCCCTCTTTTATTATCCCTTTCTATGCCCCCAAATGACCCCACTTCCTTAACCCATTAGATTCTTCTCATTCATGGAGTGATCCAAATTCTTCCTATTGATGTTTTCAACCTGTCCCATGTCTCTAGGAACTACACCTTAAACATATTTACACAGTATAATGTAGCATTTCCTTTTCTTGTAAATGAACTTCACTGATGTTCGAAGTGGGGAAAGTGAGCAGTTTCTGGCTTCTGGCATTTGGCATGGCAGTTGGCATAACCCCCTGCAACCTTTTGTGCCCATTTTATAGATGCACATTGGCCAACTAATGCAGGATGGGTAGTTTCTACTACACAGCCTCCCTCTTGACAGCTACCAGGTGGGTGGGGCTTGGTGAAGGCTGTCAGGCAGGGCCTTTCTGCCACATGGCTAAGTCTGCAGGCTTCTGGCTTGGAGGGAAGATTGGCATGTGCCTTTGCCCAACATTCAAGGACACTTATAAAAGTAGTCTTCTCTTCATAGGCAAAGTTTTAATCTAAGCATCTTAACTATTAGCAGATTTGGGACCTGAGACGAGCATCCACCTTTCTCTTTCCAATTTGAAAACCAAGTCAGCTGGAGAATTTGAAAGTGGCTTTCTATAGTTTTTCCTGCAGTCAGCTATTCTTCCCCACAGATTTTCCTCATCATGTGATATTGCCTAGCTTACCTCCTCCATGTAAAATTGAGGTTTGGCTGCAAGAGACAAACTCCCATGCTGAAAACTCTCCATGCCATTGGCATTTCTGGTATGCTTTTCAAGGCAAAACTGGTATGCTTACACCGAGAGAAAGTACGAATTCCCCGAGAAACTGCTTTCCAGGGGAACAAAACAGAGTTAAGCAAATATGCAAATCTGCATTCTAGCAGGGCATGCGGACAAGAAAAGAAGACAGAAGCGGGTCTGTGACAGGTAAACATGGAGGGAGGGGTGCTGCACAGAGTGCAGGGCCTGACCCAGTCTGAAGGTACAGGAAAGGCTTTCAGGAAGGAAGGTAATTCCTGATCTGAGGCATGGGGTGAGTGAGAGATGGTCAGTGGAGAAGGGGGAGGGCATCCTGGCAGAGCTACTGGAGTATGCATGGGTGAGTACAGCAAGCATCAGGAAATGTAAGTCAGCTGGTTTGGTGGGAAGGTGGGTACTAGGGAGTAATTAATGGTAAAATTGGAGAAGTGGGTGGGAGTCCAGAACAATAAGGGTCTCATAGGTCAGTCTTAAAGAGGAACATTGATTTTCACCTAAAGGTAGCTGGGAGCCATAGAAGGTTTCCAAGTAGAGGAGTAACACGATGAGATTTTAGAAAGACCACTCTGCCAGTCATGTGGAGGGTGGATGTGCCAGGGGAGCAACTGGAGAAAAATGCATCACACGAGCCAAGTGCTTCTGGAGAAATGCTTCAAGAAAAGTCATACTTCAGCTGAGAAGTTCAAAGATCCCAATGGAGGGCAGCAGCTTTCAAACATTTTTTCTTCTCTCATAGCATTTGCTCTAATGAAGCTTACCTCATTACCATGTGTCTACCATGTGTAAAACTAACAGATATAGAACTGTTCAGGTTAAAGCTGAGTTAGGAGCTCCCTTCCCCTGCGTCTGTCTTAGGCAGACAGTTGCACAGGATGGTCCCTGAAGGAACATTCAAAACGACCGCTATAGTGGAAACTCTCAGACTGACCTGGGTTCAAATCCTGACCTTAAGCAAATCACTCAGTTCTGAGTTGCAGTTTTCCTCATCAGCAAAATGGAAATAATACAGTGTTTTCCTGGGGATTGGAGATAATTATGTGCAACATCTAGCACACTGCAGGACACACAGGAAATAGGAAATGACAGCTGTTTGGAAAAATTGAAAGGTGCTCAGCGGGCTCTTGTGAAATTATTTTATCTGCTGGCCTAGTCCAGGAGGAGGAATCTTGTGGTTACCTGTATTACCCCATCTCTAAAGTTGTGTCCACATTGATTGCAAGTTATTTTATCTCTGTGCCAGATGAGTGACTATTCCTCAAAGGGGATGGTTCCTCTTCTGATGTTCTTCACAACCTACATTATTTTACTTGAGACATAATTGTAACAAGCTGCCTTACCTTGTTCTCAGCTCAAAGAAGAAGTAAAAGTGGCAACTTAATAAGTAAGTGCCTATCAAATACAAAATAGGTTAGATAGCATTTGCAGATAAAATCACAAACTGGAGTCAGAGTTAAACCTGAAATCCTCTGAAGACAATAAAAGTATACAAGTCCTTTATCTCCTGACCCTATTGTCTATGGAAATGCCTTCCTCCCATGCATGAGAACTTACCATACATTCCACAGCCAGCCTCCTTGTCTTCCCTCTTTCCATTCATTTTAACTAAGAAGCATGCCTGTCTTTTTTTTTCAAACTATAACTAATGCTTTCAACCCCATCTCCTCCTAGGGCTTTATTCCATCAACTGTCCCTCTCCTGTATCTTCAAGCTCACCCTCAGTTTAGTTCAATGCAGTAACATTTATTGAGTGCCTACTAAGAGCCAGGATCTTTGGGTGACAAACAAGCTCAAGTTTCTCTCAGCCTTCTAGCCCAATCTTGTGACTCTCTTCTCTTCATTACCAAGCTTCTCGGAAAGATCTCTGCCCCTCTTTCCTCACCTTCTATTCCCTCACCTCTTCATCACTACTCCTCAACTTTCTGCATTCTGGTTTCTGCCTCCACCATCCCAGAGTAACTGCTTCCTCGAAGGCCTCCCATGATAACCTCCCATCTGCCAAACATAAGTCCTTATCTTTATTCACTTCTTGGCCTCACTGGCCAATGTTAGCTACTTCTTCCTCCTTGAAATTCTCTTCTCTACTCTTCCATGAACTCCTACAGCATTAACTGCTGGTGTTTACCAGGCCAAAGTCCCAGAAACTTTTCTCTTCACTCTGCATTCTCTCCCTGAGTCATTTCATTGCTCCCCTACTAACCCTTCCTCACTCTGCTCTAGCCACACAGTCCTTGCTGTTCCTTGAAAGAGTCATGTTCTTCTTAACTTTAGGATTACTACATGCTGTTCCCTCTTCAGAAACACTCTTCCCTCTATTCCTTGTCCCTTTTCACCATGCCTACTCCCATTCATCCTTCAGATGTCAGTTTAAATATCACCTCCTTGGGGGAAGCCTTCCCTGCTCTTCAGGCTAGGTTAGTAGATCACCTGTTCTGCTCCTTTTAATAGTCCTTATCACACTTGAGATATTATTCAAGTGGTTATTAGATTAATATCTCCTCTGGTCCCATGACTTAAATTCCAGGAGGGCAGGAACCGAGTCTGTCTTATTCACCACAGTATTCCTAGTTCCTGGTAGATGAAAGGTGCTCAATAAATAGGTATTGATTGGCAATGGAATCATAGATTTGACCTCAATACACGAGTAACAAAAAAAAAAAATATGTCAGCTTGGCTAGACTACAGTCTCACCTGTGGATAGCCCATGCCTGTGAGGCCCTGTCTGCCCTTCTTGAAGGACTGCCCTATGAATTCTCAATTTCCCTCATCTGTACTCAACATCACAGAAGTCAATTCCTTGCAATAAATCTTTTAATATATATCTCCTATTGGTCTTGCCTCTCTGGTTGAACCCTAACACATACAAGAAACAACCATGTTACTACAAGATAAAAAGTCTGTGATCAGATTAAAGTTTATTCAGATGAACTCACACTTAGCACCCAGATCTTGGTTCCTAATATCATTCTCCAATAAAAAGAACCAAGGTTTTCCTTGGTTCGTTGGAGAAATGGCTGATTCTAGGGCTGGAGAAATATTAAATTATAACAGAAAGTATAAAATAAATATCCATAAGTCCATTTTGATAAAAATGATAGGATAAACAAACAAATAAACAGGGAAGAAGAGACAAATTTTTCATGCAGAAAAATTCCAAGTAATTTATGGAGAAACTCCTCCATCAAAGAGGGGAGCATAACTCCCCACTCTTTAAGGAAGAGTTACATATTGTAACTTCCTTCCACAGAGTACAGTTGGGAAGGGAAAAGAATGAGTAACTTTACAGTGGAAAACCTGACCAACACCACATCAGCCAGGTGATCAAGGTCAACATCAAAGGTGAGAAGTCATGTTGATAGTATGTACCCTTGATATGATCTGATAAGAATGGCATTTTACCTCTGTAACCTTCCTCCTCAAAATTATAACCTCAGTTTAATCACAATATAAAACATCAAACAAAATCCAATAGAGGGACACCCTACAAAATATTTGACCAGCACTCCTCAAAACTGTCAAGGTTATTCAAAATAAGGAAAATGTGGCAGAAGCAGTTGCATGAGGGGTTTTTGCCTTCTGCTCTTCTGTGGAACAAATCTTGTTCCTCTCCTGCTCAGCCACACAGGCACTGTGCTGAGCAACACTCATTTACTCCCACAACAATGTGATAAGATAGGTATATATGATTTTCCTCATTTTACAGTGGACTCGGGGGCCCAGATATGGAGTGACATGGTCAGAGGCATAACTATTGGAGAAGCCTAGTTTCCTGCTGGTCAGGTGGGAATTCGTAAGATAGTATTACACACTGCTGAACCAGGCCCCAGGCATGCTACACAGATTTTATGGAAAGAATTCTTCTTATGTCCATGGGGGATTGTATTCAAATGGGAAGCCAGCAGATTCGGTTTACAGACAAAAAAAAATCTATAGGAAAGTGATGTCACGAAGCTTCACCAATTGCCACACTAAGATTCTCCATGTTGTTGCTCATACCACTCTGAATGATGGTGTGCTGGTCCAAGTGATGGGGTTGCTCCCTCATAACAACCAGGCTTTAAGGAGATTCATGCAGACATTTGTCCTTGCTCCTGAGGGCTTTGTCGCAAGTCAGTTCTACTTTCACAATGACGTCTTCAGATGCCAAGATGAGGTATTGGGTGGCTGTCACTGAGCCTCAGGAGTAATCTGAGGAAGAAGTAGAGGAACCTGAAGAAAGACAACAGATATCTGAGGTGGCACTTGATGATTCTAGAACTTTCTATGATCAGACTATCAGCGATGACTTGAAAGAACATTTAGAGGAAATTGTTGCTGAACCAGGGCCTGGTTGTGAACCAGAACTAGAGCAAGAACATGTATCTGAAATCCAACATAAGTCTGAGCCAGTTTTAGAAGAAATTTCTCCTAAGGATGTTCAGAAGTATTCTTCTCCAGCACCTATAGACATAGCTCGGACAGTGCAGGAAGACTTGAGGACATTTCCTGGGCATCTGTAACCAGTAAGAACCTTCCACCCAGTGGAACTCTTCCAGTTACTGGGATACAACCTCATGTTGTTAGAGTACCAGCTTCACAGCCTCACCAGAAGTCTAAGCCTGAATCTCAGATTCCACCACAGAGGCATCAGAGGAATCAAAGAGTGTGAGAACAACAAATAAATATTCCTCCCCAGAGAGGACATAGACCAATCCGTGAGGCTGGTGAGCAAGGTGATGTTGAACCCCTCAAAACTGTGAGACACCCTGATAGTCACCAACTCTTCAACGGCAATCTGCCTCATGAGATGGACAAATCTGAGCTTAAAGATTTCTTTCAAAAATGTGGGAATGTGGTTGAACTGCACATTGACAATGGTGGGAAATTGATGGTTCTTAGCCTATTCAGAAGGCCCTTAGCAATAGGCCTATCATGTTCAGAGGTGAGATCCATCTGAATGTGGAAAAGAAGACTTGAGCTGCCTGAGAAGAAGACTGGATAGATAACTGCCTGTGGGGACTCAGAGGCCCTTGAAATGGGCTGGGTGGTGTAATGAAGCCCTCCGCATAAAGGCATGCTGCAGAAATCTGGATTTGGAGTGGGTAGGGGAGTTGCTCCAAAGCAGTGAATTGGTCTTCAGTGATCTTCACGCAGTGGTGCAAACCTGGGCTCCTGCAGAATGTTGAGCTTCTTCAACCACCCTTTTGTATCTTGCAGTATGACCCTGGTCACTCACAAACTGCTTAAGTTTGTACAGTTTTACTTTTTGTATTAATGGTGTGTGTTCCCTCCCCTCCTTTCCCCTCCTCACCTTTCAGTCCTTCATTTCAATGTGGAATGATATTTTAAGAAAAATGGATTAAAAAAAAGACTGAATGTCCTTTTTTACATTGCATACACAGACTGATTTTTTTTTAACAGCCATTTCCCAAAAGAATGACATTTGGTATATAGATCTTACTTATTTTCTACATGTTTCAAAAGCCATTCAGAAATATAGGATTAGATAAACCTTTTGAAGGCATGAAAAACCCAAATTGTTTTTTCTTTGAAAGTCATGACTACCTTCTGATGTGGACAAACTACCACTGGAAAAATTGACAATTTTGATTTTAGCTGGTATGGTTAAAAACAATAAAAGGTTTTAGAGTTTTTTTTCTTTTGATATGTGATCACAAAATAATTCTAAAACTGACTGTTTTTACCACTGAAATTTTAATTGTGAAATAGATTTTAAATATCTAGAATACAACTGGTAAGTTTTTTTCTTGAAATGTTAGGGTTTTTTAAAAGAAGAGTTTTTCACATTTAATTTTTATTTATAAAGACAAAATACAATCCAAATAACACAAAAGCAGAGCAAGGCTGTTGTGCCTTCTATTTATCTTTGATTCCAGTCTTGGCAATTGTTTAAAGAAAAATAAATTTTTAAAAGTCCCTATTGGTTTTTCAGGATCAGAGTATATTGGGAATTGTAGAAGCCCTCTTTCAGTTGGTATGCCTTCTGTTCATTTGTATGCCTTATTCTGAAATTGAGTTTCAGACTGGAATGCCTTTGAGGACAGATGCTTCTATAGAGGTCCTTTGACCGAAATAGTTCAGCATTTATCTTCAGTTTTATTTTGCTATCTTTTCAGAATCCTAATCATAGCCTAGAAGGAATGTGATAACAATACTGGAACTTCACTGATACCAAAAACTTGGTAAAGATAACACACAAAAAAGCAAAAACTACAGACCAATATCTCTCATGAACACAGATGTAAAACTCCTAAAATAAGATACTAGCGAAACGAATACAGCAACATATTAAAAAGATTTTACACACGATCAAGTGGGCTTCATCCCAGGGGCACAGGGATGGTTCAACATATGCATCGATTAATGTGATACACCACATAAACAAATTAAAATAAGAATCATATGATCATATCAATAGATGCAAAAAAAGCCTTCAAGAGATACAGCATCCATTTAATTGAAACACTTAACATGAAATTGATATAGAAGGAAAGTACCTTAACATAATAAAGGCCATCTATGACAAAACCTCAGCCAACATTATACTTAATGGTGAAAAACTAAAAACTTCCTCTAAATCAGGAAGAGATGGCTGTCTACTATTGCCACTGTTATTCAATATAATATTGGAGGTCTAGCAAGTACAATCAGTCAAGAGAAAGATATAAAAGGCATCCAAATAGGAAACGAAGAAGTCAAACTGTCACTATGCATGATGACATTATTCTCTATGTAGAAAACACTAAAGACTCCACAAGAACACTACTAAAAACAATAAGCAAATACAGTAAAGTCTCTGGATAAAATCAATGTTCAAAAATTCGTAGTGTTCCTATACTCTAACCAACGAAATGTCAGAAAAAGAAGTGGAAAAAATAATTCCTTTCAATTGCAAAAAAGGAATAAAAACTAGGAATAATTTAACAAAACATGTGAAGGACCTATATAATGAAAAACTATAAGACCCTATTAAAGAAATCAAAGAAGATACAAAGAAATAAAAGATATTCCTGTTCTTGGATTGGAAAATCAATATAGTTAAAAATGACCATATTACCTAAAGCATTATAAGATTTAATGCAATCCCCATCAAAATCCCACTTGACATTTTTTTAAAAAATAGAACAAAAAACACAGATTTGTATGGAAGCACAAAAGACCCCAAACTGCCAAAGCCATCCTGAGAAAAAAGAATGATCTGGAGGCATTCACTCTGTCCGACTTCAAATTAACTACAAAGGGACAATAATCCAAACGGATGGTATTGGTACCAAACAGACACACGGACCAGTGGAACAGAATCGAGAGTCCAGAAGTAAATCATATTTATAAGGGCAAATAATTTTTGGACAAATAAAAGCCAAAACATACAGTGGAGAAAGGAAAAGCCCTTCATAAATGATGCTGGGAAATTGGAAAGCTTCCTGAAAAAGAATGAAACTAGACTGTTTGTCTATCACCACACACCAAAATTAACTCAAAATGGATTAAGGACCTGAATATAAGACCTGAAACAATAAAATGCATAGAAGAAAACATAGGAACTAAACTCAAGGACCTTGGACTTAAAGAGATTTTATGAATTTGACCTCAAAGGCAAGGGAAGTAAAAGCTAAAAATAAATGAATGGGACTACATCAAACTAAAAAGCTTCTGCTCAGCAAAAGAAATCATCAACAAGGTAAAAGACAACCATCCGAATGGGAAAATATATTTGCAAGCAACACCTCAATAAGGGCCTAATATCCAAAATATACAAAGAACTCATATGCACTCAATAAACAAAAAAAGATCCAATCAAAAAATGGGCAGAGGACCTGAACAGACACTTCTCCCTAGAGGACATACAAATGGCCAACAAATATATGAAAAGATGCTCAACATCGCTAGCTATTAGGGAAATGCAAATCAAACCACAATGAGATACCATCTCACACCTGTTAGAATAGCATTTCAACAGGACAAAGTAAACAAATGTTGTCTCCATGGAAGGAAAGGAACCTCACATACTGCTGGTGGGACTGCAAATTGTTACAACCACTATGGAAATATGCATGGAGGTTTCCCAAGGAACTGAGAATTGATCTTCCATAATGATTCAGCAAACCTTCCAGGTTTTACTCAAATGACTTTGAAAACATTTATATGAAAAAGTATATGCACACCTATATTCATAGCAGCATTATTCATGGTGGCCAGGCATGGAAGTATACGAAATGTCCTATAACAGATGATAGGATAAAAATGTGTACATATATTATCAATGGGAATATTACTCACATAAGAAGAGATGAAATACTGTCCATTTGCAACACATGAATGGACCTCGAGATGATCATGCTAAATCATAAGCCAAGACAGAAAAGTTTGAAAACCACCTGATATCACTTAATATGTGGATATAAACCTAAAGCAACAAATGAACAGGACAAACAGGGACTCATGGACATGGACAATGGACTAGTGGTTACCAGAGGGTAGGAGGTGGGGGAGGGAAGGGAAGAGTAGATAGGGGGATTGGAGAGGGTGAAGTGGGTAAAGGGGATCAAAATATATGGTAGCTGAAGGAAACTGGACTCTGGTGGTAATCACACAATAGAATATATAGATGTCAAATTACAATGCACACCTGAAAATTGTAATAATTGTATTAACCAATGTTTCCCATAAACTTAATTTTTAAAAAAAAAAATAATAAACAAAAAAATAAAAGCAAGTCTTAGTGATTTAAGTGGCTGTTGTTGACTGACTCTCTGCTGGCAGTGACTGTCCCTATCTCTTAATCAATGCTATCGATACCAAATGAGTGGCTTTTCTCCCCTCAGAGGCATTAGCCACGGTACCCCCCACCCAGTAGATAACATCACTTTCTAGTTCATTTAAAGATAGAAAGCAACTAAAAAGAATTTGGTTAACTTCTGCAACCAAAACGATGAACTGACCTGCATGTGCACCCGTGTTTTCCCCTTTGCTCCTGTTATTACAACAGTGGTTACCAATTCTGCAGTGTTATCTGCAGGCACAAATGGTAAACGTATTATGTGCTTTAACTCTTTTCTACTCATCAGATCAAAACTTAGAGTAGGTTCTCATAATTTCCTCGTTTTTATAGTCTAGGAAACTGAGACTCAGGAGAGTAAGTGACTTGCCAAGGTCTCAGTGTTCCAACCCAGATAGTCTGACTCTAGAGTCTGAACTCTTAACTCCTAGGCTCTCCTCTATAAGATAAATCCCTGGTCCTGTTCTGAACTCATCTCTTCCCAGCCCTAGAGAGCTTTGATTCATTGACTATTCACATTGATGTCTCTCTGTCTTCCTACCTGTCCCTCTCCTCTCTGTCATTCACTTCATTGTACAAACAAGCTGTCACTCCCAGGTCAAAAGTAAAACCCCTCTCTAACTCACAACGACCTCCAGTTATCTCTTGACTTGAATATTCACAATCCAACTGTCTATTGATTATCTATACCTGGAAATCTTATGGCCATCTCAAACTAAATACAACTGAACCTTGAAACAACACATGGGTCAGAGGCACCGACTCCAAAAAATCTGAGTATAACTTTTGACTCCTCAAAAACTTAACTACTGTCTACAGCCATGCTACCCTGAACACAGCTTGATCCATCTGATCTTGGAAAGCTAGCAGTGTTGGGCCTGGTTAGTACTTGGATGGGAGACCACCTAGGAAGACCAGGTGCTGTAGGCCTTAAAAAAGGGGGGGGATTGTAAGCTGACAAGGGTCCTTGCAATCTGTGAGGTCAACCAAGTGTTGCCTTGCTTAAAAACAAACAAACAAAAACAAACAATACTAATAGTCTGGTGTTAACTGGAAGCCTTAACAATAACATAGTTAATTAACACATATTTTGCATATTGTATGCATTATATACTGTATCCTTACAATTAAGTAAGCTAGAGGAAAGAAAAAAAATTATTAAGAAAATCATAAGAGAAAGAAAATATATCTACAGTATTTATTGAAAAAAAAATCTGCAAATAAGTGGACCTACACATTTCAAATCAATATTGTTCAAGGGTCAACTGTACATCCAAAACTGAACCCTTGATCCCTCCACTCTCCTACCATAAAAACTATTCTTCTCATGGTCTTTCTCGCTCAGTAAAATGACACCACCACCCACCCTGTTCTCAAGCCAGAAACTTGGATGTCATCTTTGCGAACCCCTGCTCTCCTCCCCTACCCTCACTCAGTTGCAAGTCTTGTCGATTCTACTAAATCTCTTATTTGTCCATTTCACTCCATCTCCACTGCCCCTACTCTAGTGCAGTCACCATGATTTGTTACCTGGACTACAAACCACCAACTCTTACCAGTCTTTACTTCTAGCCTAACCTGTCCCACCCAACCAGTCTGATCTCAGCAGTCCACTGCTAACCTTGGTGATTTCTTACACTCAAATGTGACAGGCCACCGTCCAATTCCAAATCCTTCAAGGTTTCACTGAGCTTCAGGATAGAATCCAAACTCCCTCTCAAGGCTTAGAGGCTCCCCATGATCTATCTGGCCCTTGCTTATCTCTCCAGCCTCATCCTCTCCCCCTTATCACTACTTCCTCTCAGCACCCTCTCCCATCACTCCCCACTATGTCCCATTTCTACACTCCCTCCACACAGGGTGACTTTCAGTTCTCTAAATCTCCCAGCTTTCTCTCAACTGGGCCTTTTTACAATCCATTTCCGTCTGCATAGGATATGACCATGCCACACTCTACTTCCAGACCTAACTCCTCTCTTCAGCCTTTAGGACTCAGCTTTCTCTTCTTCAACCTCTCCCATCTTCAGGACAAGTTCCCAAAGATCTATGTCTTCCTTGCCTCAGCACTCAGCACTAGACCCATTATCATAGACTGTGAGCCATGAAGATGAGGCCTGTTGATGTGGCTCACTGATGTAGCCCAGCACTCAGCACTCAGAACCCAGCCCTCAGTACTATGTGTCTGCCTCATAGTCTGTAATGGGTGTCTGTGGAAAGAACAAATGGGAGTTGGAGGCAGCTGACCTTGAATTTAGATCCACAGGCCAGGATTTCTGATTAAACTAATAGTTTGTTTATTTTGTAACTCATTTGCTTTTCAAGTCTTATGCCCTTCTCACATTTGTGAGCCCTACAAAAACACTTTATCTAATGAACACCATATCAGACGTACATTTAGTTAACAAATGTAGCATGAGAGGGTCATGATTTTAGAAGCAACTTCCTCCTTTCAAAATGGAAGAAAACAGAAGTCCCAAAAGCTGAAGTGTTTGTTAGTGGCAGGTTGCTATATCTAGAAATATGTGAGTGCAGAATACTTCTCTCTCACTGCACTTATAATACTGTATGATAATGGGTCTATGTGCAAAGCTGGAACTCGGCTTCAGATTTCTTGATTCCGATACTCTGTCCCCAACCTTACTCCATGCGTGATGGGTTAAAGACGACCACTAGTTCATTGATCTCTTCCCAATGGCAGGCGGGGTCCTATATTCCCTTCCCTTGAATCCAGGTGGGTTCTGTAACTGCTTAGACCAATAAAATACAGCAAAAGAGATATGAGATCATCATACGTGAGCAGCCCAAGCCACAGTGAGAGTCCTGTAGGATAAGAATGCCATGTGGAGAGAGAGAGAGGCCAAGGAGTTCCCACTGCCCCCTCCACCCAGCCGAGCCTGCCCAAGATCCTACCCACAAAATGTGATGGAAGCAAAATGATTTAAGCCACTAAGTTTGGGGAATAGTTTGTCACCAGCAATAGATAGTAGAAAGATACATTGTCTCTAGTGTTCTTCAAAATGCCAGTGAAGAGCTGTCTTTCATAGCACAAAGCTTTTTGTTTGTATAAAATGTCACCATTCTGGGATCCAAAAATTATATACTAATATAATGCACATTACACACATGAATGTCACTTTGGTGATTAAAATATTAAAAATGCATCTCACACAGTAGAGCCAATATTGTTTGGCATCAGTCTTAACCAGACCTTTTATATTTAAAAATATGTGAGTTTAGAATACTTCCCTTGGCCCCTATGAATACTTCTATCATTGTACTTATAATATTGTATGATAGTTGTTTATGTGTCTATCTCTCTAACTAGATCAGTGTTTTTCAAACTGTAGATTCAACCTATTAATGGGTCAAAATCCATTTTTAATGAAAGAATAAAATAAAAATATAAGACTATGTTGTACACAAGTATTAAATCAAGAAACTTGCAGGGGTGTGTGTGGCCACTGCACACATTGTGAGATCCCCAGGAATGGCAATCCATGCCTAGCCTAATTCATCGCTAATCCCCAGCAGCCAGCACACTGTTTGGTATGTATACATTCTAATAAATATTTGTTAAATGAATGAATTATTCTTAACTGCTCCTATTTGGAAATGAAACATCCTTGTCTTTTTTGCAATCCTTTACTGTTTCTTAAGAATAGAGCTGGACTCCAGACTCCCACTTCCTTCATAAACGAGGGAATCTTTCAGCAGTTTTTTTTGTTGTTGTTGTTGTTTATCCCTCACTTTAAATTTTCAGTTTTCAGTTCAGGCCTGAATATCTACATCAGTGTGAACTTTCTGTTAACTGCTTGCTGAAACAGAAAATGTCCACTCTCCCTTCCCATCCAGTCAAAAATGAAGAAAACAAAGGAAAGAAGGAAGGGAGGGAGGGGGAAAGGAAATGGAGGGAAGGAGGAAAGAAGAAAACACATCAGTTTTATACTGGGAACTCTGAAAGATGAATTGCTACCATTACTAAGTCAACAATAGACCAAGCACTTTTGACACACCATCCCATTTAATTGTCACACAGCCAGTCTCTAGCACAGTCTTATTAACCCCCATTTCACACATACTCAGGGAGGTTAAGTAACTCCCCCTAAAGTTGCCAGCCTAGTAAATGAAAGATATGTGATGAGCTTTCCATGTCCCTCTGCTGCCCCCACGCAATTAACCAAAGCAACCTAGATGGAGGGTTGTGCTAAGACTGAACAGCCTAGAAATGATACAGTTTCTCTATAGACCACACCTTAAGGTTGGTGTTTATGATGTAGACATCATAGGTAGAGCTCAACACCTTTGGCGATTTGTAAACATACCAGGAACTGACTCTCCCATCAGCATGTCTCCTCGAGTGTCACACTTGAAAATACACATGCTGAAACTATATTTAGAGAACCCTAAAGAGTCCACCAAAAAAAACTATTAGAACTGATAAATGGATTCAGTAAAGTAGGAAACAAAATTAACACTCAGAAATAGTTGCATACACCAATAACAACTATCAGAAAGAGAAAATTAAGAAAACCATCTCATTTAAAATTGCACCCCCTCCAAAAAATAAATTTAACCAAGGAGGTAAAAGACCTATATTTGGAAATTATAAGACACTAAAAAAAAGAAATTGAAGAAGATACAAATAAATTGAAGCATCTGCTCATGGATAGAAAGAATTAACATTGTTAAAATGTCCACATTACCCAAGCAATCTATAGATTTAATACAATTTCTATCAAAATACCAATGCCATTTTTCACAGAACTAGAACAAATAATCTAAAACTTATATGGAACCACAAAAAGAACCCACATTGCTACAGCAATCTTGAGAAAGAAGAACAAAGTTGGAGGGATCATGCTACCTGATATCAAACTATACTACACGCCTATAGTATCAAAACAGCATGGTACCTGGCATAAAAACAGACACATTAGATAAATGGAACCAGAATAGAGAGTCCCGAAATAAACCCATGCCAATATAGTCATCTAATCTATGACAAAAGGAGGCGAAAATGTTACAATGGGATAAAGATGGTCTAATTCAATAAAATGGTGTTGGGAAAACTGAACAAATACATGAAAAAAAAAAAATGAAACTGTAGCCACCTTTTTTACACCATATACAAGAAGAAAATTAAAAATGGATTAAAGATGTAAATGTAAGTCTCAAAACCATAAAGCTCCTAGAAGAAACTAGGCAGTTAAAACTCTCTGACATAGCTCTTGTAATATTTTTTCCTGAATAATCACTTGGAAAAGGGAAACAAAAAGAAATAAACAAATGGGACTACATCAAACTAAAAAGTTTTTGCACAGCAAAGGAAACCATCAACAAAACAAAAGACAATGTAGCTGAATGGGGAGAAGATATTCACAATGAAACATCCATGGGGGCTAATATCCAAAATATATAAAGTCTCATACAACTTAAAAACCAAAACAACAACAACAACAACAACAACAACAACAACACCAACCAATCAATTAAAAAATAGGCAGAGGACCTGAATAGACATTTCTTCAAAGAGGAAATGCAGATGGCTGACATATGAAAAATGCTCAATGACACTAATCACCAGAGAAAGTGCAAATTAAAATCCACAATGAGATAAGTCACCTCACACTTGTCAGAATGACTATCATCAATTAATCAAAGAACAATAAGTGTTGGTGAGGATGTGGAAAAAAGAGAGCCCTTGTGCACCATTGGTGGGATGCAAATTGGTACAGCCACTATGGAAAACAGTATGGCGATCCACCAAAAATTAAAAATAGATCTACATTATGATCCAGCAATCCCACTTCTGAGTATTTATCTGAAGAAACAAAATAGTAATTCAAGATATATGCATTCCTATGTTCACTGCAAGCATTATCTATAATAGCCAAGATATGGGAGTAACCTAAGTGTCCATCAATAGACAATTAGGTAAAAGAAGAGGTGCTACATATACACAATGGAATATTACTCGGCCATAAAGAATGAAATCTAACCATTTGGGACAACATGGATGTACCTAGAGGGTATTATGCTAAGTGAAATAAGTCAGAGAAAGACAAAATACCATATGATTTTACTTATATGTGGAATCTAAAAAAAAACAATAAACATGATTAAAACAGAAATAAACTTGTATATACAGAGAACAAACTCATGGTTGCCAGATGGGAGGGGAGTTAGGGGGCTGAGTGAAAAGGTGAAGGTTAAGTACAAATTGGTAGTTACAAAAATAGTCACAGGATGTAAAGTACAGCATAGGAAATATAGTCAATAATATTGCAATAACTATATATGGTGTCAGGTACTAAACTTATCGGGGGCATTCTTAAGTTATATGAATGTCTAATCACTGTGCCATATACCTGAAACTAATATAGTATTGAATGTTAACTAAATTGAAAAAAAATTTTTTAGTTAATTTTTTTAATCCCCTCCCCCGCCAACTTCTATCCCCTGACCTTCTGATGTTCTGTCTCCCTTAAGTAAATGGATCTCAGGAAGGCCAGGGCATCTCTCCCGCATGTTCATGGTACACACCCGGGGGCCTGGCACACCTGGGCCTGGTGCACCCTGGTATGGGCCGTGGCTCCGCTGGGGTTCGAACGCAGGACTTTCTGCGTGTAAAGCAGACATGCTACCACAACTCTATGGAATCACCTTGAAAAAAAATTTTCCTAAAGGAAAATGCATATGTAATCAATTTCATCTCTAGGCTTAGACATTTGGTTGGTTATTTTGTTTCTTTCTTTTTCTAAGTTTATTAAGCCAAAACTGATTACATGTCAGGAAGCAAGATTGCAAAATGCTCTCTATGTTTCATTTTAATGCAAACTTTGTTTTAGATTTACAGAAAAGTTGCAAGTATTATTACACAGAGCACCTGCATACCCTGCACTGTTCAAAATATGGTTACTTTATTTCTGTAATGTTTTCAATTGAAACCATAAGAATGAATTGATAACTACAGAAAAAGTTACCTCTATCCTGTGCTATTTGAACCCATCAAAAATACATGTCTCAGAACAACTGAGAGATAGGTGCTGTTGGCCTGTAGTGTGCAAGGGCTCCATCCAGAAGGAAAAGTTTCACATAAAGAATTTGGGAGTTGTCACTGAGTCTCTGGAGAGAGTAACATTTGATTCTAGCTTGGAGTCCTGTCTTTGCAGCCCAAACCCAAGAATTAGGTTTGTCTTTTTCAAATACCTTTTTCAAAAGGTATGTCTTTTTCAAATCCCATAGCTCAAAGATTTGTCTCATTTGTTTAGGATTCTCTCTTGTTGACATGTTACCTTTCCCACATCCTAAGTATTCTTAGAAGCCTCTGAAATTCCACAGAAAAACAACAAAGACCAACATAAAGGCCTGTAGAAAGCACTGGGTGGAACACATGCAACAGAAGAGAATAAAGGCCCAGAAGAGCTAAGGGATTTCTTGAGGCAACACCAGGACTAGTGCACAGGTCTTGTTCCAACTCAGAGCTCCACTGAAGTAAATGCTCTTGGGGATGTCTGCTCAGAAAATACTACTTTATTTGGGGGCCATGCAGCCCCACCCAGAGGGCAATCATGATTATACAGGATCACCCCTTCAGCTATAACTGATTGGCTCTTGACTGGGCCATTCAAGTTCACCCTCTCATGATCATGCTATTGGGATTCAGGGATTCCCACCTATTTCCTCTAGTTGCCCAACCTGAGATGACGAGGCAATGTTGTGGCCTTATGCCAAGAGGAGGAGAGGAAGCAGGTCTGCCAAGAGGGACAGGAATAAAGCAGACATTCAGAAAGAAGCTGTAAGAAGGGCCCGAGAGAAGAGCTGCCTGTCTGGCTTCTCAATGGCTTCCAAAGCTCTGTTCTGGTTCTTCCTGACCTTTGGTTCCATGAGACATCTTTTGATGGTTCATAATTAAATTCCTCTCTTTTGCTTAAAAAAGAGAGCAATATATGTGAATGGCTTTATTCTAACCCTGAAAAATTAAGTTTAATTTTCCTTTCCTTTTAAAAAAATTTTCAGATTATAAACACATACTCATTATAGAAATTTGAGCTTTATTCTCATTAGAAAAGCATTTTTGTTGTATCTATACATCCTAAATATCAAAAAATCAAAACTAAATCACCTGTAATGAGATGCACACATTTTCCAACAAAGGATATGAACAAAGACATTCATAGCAGCACTATTCATCGAAGCCCCAAAGTGGAAACTATGCCTATCATCAGGAAAATGGGGAAATAAATTGTGGTGCATTCACACTGGAACCCGATACAACAATGAAAACAAGATCATGCACAACTGCACACAACTCAGGTTAGTCTCTGTGATGGTAAGCAAAAGATGCAAGACACGAAAATGAAGTTTATCATTCCACGTATATAAATGCAGAAACAGGCAAGACTAATCTATGCTGTTAAAACAGTGGTTACACTTGGGGGTAATGGTGACTGGAAGGGGACCCAAGGAGGGGCTTTTGGGATGCTGACGTGTTTTGCTCCTGTTCTGGTGGTGTGACACCTGATACAGCCTGTGAAAATTCAGAGCTTATACATATACACATTTAAGTGTACTTTCCCGTGTTATAATTCAATGGAACTTAACAAAAATTCAGTATGATAGTAGTGAGGTTTAATATCAGAGGGGGTTATACTTTTAAACTTTCCCTTTGTATTTGCTTCTTCTAGAAAATTACACTGCCTGACCTATGCAGCTGTTTGCTTTCAGTGTTTTTCTATCATTTTCCTTCACTGCTACTTTATATGCATCTTGTATTTATGAAACAGCTCCAAAATCTATCATCAGCTATGCTGGAATCTAAATTATTCAAATTGACCAAGAGAACGCAGTATCACTTAGGGTCAAGGCTGAGAGCCTCATCCTATCCTGCTGCTCCTGCCAGTCTCCATCAGCAGCTTCAGAAAGCAGCCTCAAGTAGCCTGTCAGTGACCACCTCTCTGCCTGACTTCAACGATGACCTGCCTCTCCCACAACTATTTTCAGCCCTGTATCTCATTTTAGCTCTACTCAGCATACAGCACATGTCTGCCGGCAAGAGATCAGCATCAAAAACTTTAATCTTGCTCACTCCCCATTCCTCTTCTCCCCTTTTCTAGTCAGGCACTAAAGTGCTTTAGTGCATTATTACATTACATCCTCACAGCCCTCTGAGAAAGGTCCACTGGGCCCACACACAGATGACACTGAGACTTACAGCTAGTGAATGGTGAAGAACAAGATTTCAACTCGCAACTCTTGACTATCACTCTGCTGCTGCCTGCTTCTCAGTAGGCTGTCAAGAGACGGGCAGTATCACCACAGGGTTGACTGCATATCTTACAAAAGCCAACATTTTATGCTGTACTTGTGTGTAAATATAATCCTGAGCTCCTATTACACCCTCAGGAAGAACAGAATATAGTCCTTCACAGATGAGCAAACCCTAATGTACAAACTAGCAAGGGGCCACTGGAACCAAGTCCCAGGCCGAAAAGAAACCCTATACACAGCCAGATAACACTGACGTCCATGTCACTTTCTCTTTCAATTGTAATCTTACCTAATTCAAGGTCTATAGAGAAACCTCATTTTGCCATTAATGTGACCTTGACCATGTCACAATCTCTCTGGGCCTGTGAGAATGTCCCAATCTATCCTGAATAATGAGGTTAAGGCATTTATTTAATGGCTTTTAAAACAATAAATGTAAATAACAAAAAATAAAAATAGTGAGAAGAGTGGTGTTTTGCATTTCTTGCAGATCTCTTTACTTATCTGGCTTAGTAGCAGACAGCTAAATTCTCTTATCTACTGCATTCAGTCTGTTTGTGTCATATAACCTCAAAACTGCTGAGATCTATCATTTGTATCATGTGAATCAAGTTCCAATTATGAGAAAACCACACACAGTAATTTAAATAAGGAAAATTTAATATAAAGAATTAAGAATAGCTAACTGCTGGAAAGAAATAAAAGAACTCTAAGGTATGATGATAGTGTCTGCTGAAAGCAGCTACTTCCTGTGGACCTGAGAAAAGTGAATGACCCCTTCTCCTCCCAGCTGAGATGCAGACATGAATGGCTACAAGAACGTGCTACCCACCAGAGGTGGCTAAGAAACAGGCTGGAGAGTACTTATCACTGAAATACAAGAACAACCTTCGACTGTGCTAAAATGCTGCCAGAATGCCTGCTTGCTGATCTGCTTGAAAACACCCAAATAATCCCTGCCTCTTCCAGCCTGTTACTCTCAGGCCCCCTCCTGGCAGAGTCCTAGCATCAAGTCAGAGAAATGGAAGAAAGGTATTTCTGACGCCCCAAAATGGTTAATTTTGTCTCACTTCAAGTTAACTGTATCAGATCCCTGTGCTTTGGACTTGAGTAAGTTTTCACATGGTAACATTTACCAACTGCTGTTCACAGGAGCAGCTGTCTTTGAATATGGAGGCAACACTGATGCAATTAAGAGTTAACTTTTGACATCTAAGGGCAGGCAGAAGAAATTAAAATGTGTTCCAAAGATCCCAGGTTCCTGGGTTGGTTGCTATTCTGTATCTCATTCTTTCACACTTCTGGTAAGCAGAGTGGTCCTTCCTAAGGAGTATGGCCATCTGAGCTTCCTAGTGTAGTTTGTTAAGTAGCAACCCCTTTGCTGTGTAACTCCACCACTTGCTACACACCATACACAGCATCCAACATCGCTCACCATTGCTTCTCATGTATGTGTAGCAAGACTCCATATAAACTGAGTAGGGAGTTACCACCGAACTTGGTTCCCCTTTCCTTGGCTGCAGTTTCTAATTCCACAGCTAATGAGGGCTGCCACTGGTTGGGAGACCTTGGGCAAATCTCACTGACTGGATGCTCATTTTTCTTTCCTTCAAGGCCCACGTGGGTCTCTGGAGAGCAGTGAGACTGAAAGGCAGGCAGGAGATGAGAATTTTAGGGCTAGCTTTCTCTGGACACTTGTTGCTTCCTACCTGTTTCAGGAATTTGCTATGACTTGGCCCATTATTAGCCTAATATACCAATACATTTGTCTCCCAAATGATTAATCCAAGTACTTAGAACAGTGCCTGGCATGTAAATGTCCTGTAAATTTAACTCAGTGTCAAAAATACTTGTTTTTCCAACCATTTAAAAATGCAGAAATTTAGTACACAGGCCAAAACAAAAACACACAGCATAAGTTTATTAGCTCCTGAGGTTCAGAGGATTCCCACTCTGTATTGAGGACTGGCATCACAGGAAAGCACATAAAGATACTACTTATTTTAAGAATGTGCTACCTTCAGGTATGAGGATGACATAGATGTGCTTTCCATAACAAAAGGTTTAAGAGCCACTAGTCACATGGAGCTATTACAATGAAATTAAATTTTGAAAATCAGTTCCTTACTCACACTAAGTACCTGGTAGTCAGAGAATATTTGTATCGTCGAACACTTACTTCACAAAAGAATACAACGGCAATTTTAAAAAGTTTCACATATTTATTACCGAACCAACCTACTAGTGCAGAAGCATATTACACGAAGAAGAAAATCATTATTTTCCCAATAATTTCTCAGTAAAACATGCCCAACTGTCCAGATAGTAGTGATCTTCTCAGTACTTTGGTGAGATTTAAGCAACCTGGATACAGCAGAAATATGTGTGCCATCTCATGTGTGATTTCTTACAGACCCAGCTGGTTCTTCTCCAGTGTCTCCTCTGGAGTTGTACCTACACAGAAGGAAATTACAGTCACAAAGGCAATCTGAGCTCAATTTAGCTACTCTCATTCACCACAAACATTGCCTTTAAGTACCATAAATCCTTGAAAGGCAAAGGGTCTTGTTTTCCCTTCAACAAATTTGGAGTTCTTTTGGGGAGTAAAAATGATTTGCTAGATGTATTAAACTAGTCAAATCAAATTTTTACCTCTCAAAATGATTCCACGCAAGGAAAACACACAGGTTCTTCTTGAGACAGGGGCAGTAGGAGAAGCTCTCTCCCCTCCTCCCCAGTGTACACTCACCCATCTTTGATTCCACATCCCTGGGACAGAACCAGACAGATTACGTATACATTTCACTCCCTCCTTCTGAACTACATCAAAAACAGTCATTTCTACATAATGGGTCACACATACATAAAAGCTCCTGCATACTTTTTATAATAGTTTTAATACCCTCAATCACTTCAATACAAAGCAAGTGATTTGTAGAGCTAAGGCCATCTCAGAATTGTCCATGTCAATCTGTAATGATTTTACCCTCATACAGGCAAAATCAAAATGATCAACACGAGATTTTCTTTCAGCAGGATAATGGCAGCACTTCCACCAAATGAAGCACTGTAATTGCAACCTGCTTTCAATTTAAAAGTTGGAAGACAGCTAACTCAATAGAAAAAACCATTCTGTTGTGACAATTCTCTGGGCCAGAATTGTATTTGTAATACTAAGTACAAAATACCTTCCCAGGTCCAGGGAGTCCACAGAGCAAAGAGGCTAATATTAACTGCAGGTACCCTCCTATTAAGCTAGGCACTGAGCTTCATGTTTCTTTCATTCCTTAAAACAACCTGTAAAGGCAGGTCACACCATCATCAGATGGGGACATGACATGTCGATCCATTTAAAAAAGGGCTGATGTTCTCAACAAAAATCCATCGAACTTGTATTAAGGGCTGAACTGCCAAACAAACCACTCCAACAAGGGACTCGATGCTCTTTCCTCAGTATTGCATGATGGCAACACCATGGGCTTTTAAATTCTAGTTGCACCTGTAAGAGTGAGACATCTCCTATATATATTAATATGCATAAATAAAAAAGACCAACAACTGTCACATAAGGCTACAGTGGGGGACAATTTCTACATACCTAACTAGCTAAATGAACTAAGAAAATGTGCCCTCAATTTTAGCCCTGACATTTCATATCTTAAGTTTTCACATCAGCAAATTAATCCCACTTAGATGTGTCATATAATCAAACCAGAGTTCTATACTAGCTTCATGATTTTGTACTCCTGAGCTTCAAAGTCTTCATCTAGCAAGAGGAATTTTACCCTACTGTCAGCTTAAAAATGCTTTGAAAATGAATAATTTTGGTAATAACATTTGGTCTCGCCTCCTCTGTGGTCTTCTGGGATCAATTATCCAGGAGAGCCAGGAAATCTAATTCTTCATTTTAAACAAAAAGTTGTTCAACACCTGGAGGCTGTCACTGGTTGTGAGACCTGGGCAAAATCTCATGACTGGATGCTTATTTTTTTCTTTCCTCAAGGCCCACGTGTCTCCGGAGAGGCAGTGGGACTGAAAGGCATGAAAGAACAGGAGTTTTGGGCCTAGCTTTGTCTGGAGCTGGCCTAGATGACCTTGAACTGGAGGTCCTTTGTAGCAATACTAGTAATGTCTTTGTTCAAAACCAATCAATTCAACTACTTCTGCATTGAAGGGCAATCTTCCAATGTTTAAAAAGATAAACACTTCAAAAGATGGATTGAGTGAGCAACGTGGTCTTCCCTGCTGGGATGTGTATAAGACAGCCATCCATCTTGTGTTCTGGCACAGACTGAAGACAACCAGGAAATTAACAAATGTTGGAGTATCTGCCCCTAAGCCCAGCTGTAGGCTGGGTGCTGCCCAGAAGGAAGCACTTAGAAAAAAAAAAGATTTTCAGAATGGTGGTACAGAATAAATTGGATTGCACATAACTTTTCATTATTATTTTGCCCCAAAAGCAATCTTAAAAAAAAAAAAAAAATAGGGCGGTGCCCTTACCTGATTTTATTACCAGTTTTTCATCCGAATCCATTGGGAATGGGCCGATTCTGCTTTTGTTTCTTGGCCAGGAAACGCTTGATCCTGAAAGTCTTGTGAGAAGACTGGGAAGGAAATGCAATCAATTTAGACTGTAAAATCAGAGCTTGCTTAGAAGATACAAAGTCAGGAACTCTTTCAAATCCAACCAATACACGAATGCTTAACATACACCAAAAACAACCCTCTCGATGCCAAACCCCTCATGTCCTCTGCTTTGTCCCCTTGCAACTTCTTGAAAGCATATTCCAAAATTCCCCTTGTTTCGAATAAAAAAAAAAGTAATCAGGGACGTATGTAACCCGCCCCAAAGGAGGATATTAATGTGCAGAACCGAGATTCAAAACCTCTCTACTCCAAGGCTAGGGCGGCCTTCCAGACAACATTGGGATGGCTAGACCCGGGGAACTTTGTTTTCAAGGAAGAACACGACTTTTAGTAAACCAATGTGTTACTTTCAAGTCAATGGTCTCAGTGCCCTTCTTTGTAAACAGGGGTACCCAATTTCACGTGGCATTTCATATTTACACAAAGTCCCTGGCATTCCTAAGATCTATTCTAACCAGCTTATAATTTTCACATTAATTCTCTTTTCCACTTTTCCGAGAAGGACGTTCCCAATTCCCCTTTCCTATTTGGCTTTCATGAAAAACCCAAGTCGTCCAAACCAACCCCCACCTCCCGTTTCAGGGCAATCCGAACAAATAGTATGAATACTGGTCTAAAAATCAGGCCGGTGTGGCCCAACCCGCCCTTTGCATAACAACACAAGGCCATTATGAAGGCAGACTACACCCTTCTCTCCCAGCTTACAGTAGCAGCCATGAAGTAAAATTTCTGGCAACTAGTAAAACCTATAAACATCAAAGACTAACCCTCTCCATAGCTAGAAGCCCATAATTGAAACTTCTCAGGGAACCGTCAGGGAAAACCCAAGACGGTGACTATCCGCAGCTGCCATTTTATGAAGAACGCCCAAATGGCATTTTTAGGTTCAAATTACAGCACTCCCCGTTCCAGGTGCTTCCATTAGGTGACGCTCAGTCCCTGAAAAAGGGCCAAAAAGTGCTGAAGCTCAATACGTGGTAGGCTCTTGGCGGCCAGTTGAAAAGTCGATGAAAGCAGCCCACATTCTGTTCTCGATGCCTGCCTAGCACATGTCGGCGGGCAGCCCGCAGTCGGGCCACGATTTCTGAGGTGCCCCTCCTCCGACTTCTCTCGCTGCTCGAATCACAATTTGCTCCGGGAGAAAGGCAAAGAAAGCAGAATCATGCCCGACTGGGCGGCAGCCTGAAACACAGGAACCCGCCTCGGCCCTCGCAAGCGCAGCCCGCCCCTCCCAGGCGCTCAATTGCTCGCTACTTCCCGCCAGGCCTGCCGACTGCAGCGGTGGCCAAACTCGAACTTCTCTTCAAAATGCCCTTCAAAAGGCTCCCACACCTCGACGCAGCCTGGTCGTCACCCAGCTGCGGAGACCTCAGGGCCCCGGAAGCCACCCCGGAGCCGATGGTTACGGATGGACTCACCATGACGAGTAAGACCCAACAGCACGCACCACGATGGCGAGAAAGAGAGAAGGGAGCGGGCGGAAGGACGTGTTTGAGGCCTCTGCGGAGGCGGGGCTTGGGACTGACGCTATGCGCTTTCAATGGCCTCGCTGCCGGGTCCCGCCCCACACGCTCCATGGAGCTGTGGGAAACCCCCTCATTCTTGCCAAATGGAATTTGTTTCGCATTTTTTCTGTTAAGTGGGCTCCTCGGAACCCGTCAGTGTGACAGGGGCACCTGCTTTGTTGGTGAGACCGAAAGCCATGCTAAATGCCGAAATAGAAACTCTTCCGAAGACAGAGGGAGCAGAGTGGCGGAGCTAGCCAAGAGAAGGCGGCCGGAAGTCAAGTCCTGGGCGCAAGGGTCCGGCGTTTGGTCGGGAGCACGCTGTGAAGCAGTGTTTCAGAATGGCGTTTCTGGACAGCTAGAAGTACGGTTGACCCTGAAACAATACGGTTTTGAATTTTTTTTCGCTAAATCTACAGTTGGCCCTGTGTATCCGGGGTTTCACATGCATGGATGCAACCAAACACTATTTTTGATCCAGGGTTTGGAATCCTGGGATGTGGGTGGGGAGGTCCCACTGTATCCATTTCTGCTATGCCACTTTACATAAGGGACTTGAGCATCCTTGGGTTTTGGTGGGGTCCTGAACTAATCCCGCATAGATACCAAGGGACGACTGAGTTTTGGGGAGTCGAAATTGTAGGGCAGGTTTTTAACTGCATGGGGGGTGGCCTACCACCTGCCCCACCCCTGTGCTGTTGAGGGTCTACTGTAGTGTTGACCTGGCTGAGTGATATGGGACAGGAAGGATAGTGGTTTGGAGGAAGCGAGGGAGGTGGGCGAGAGGTGGGAGGGCTGGACGGGGTGGGTGCCAATCAAGTTTTAAGTTAAGAAACTCCCTGGACAGAACCAATTCCTTGTGCTAGGAAGCCCAGACTGACTTTCTAGTCCACATTTGGCAAATATACAGGAATTAATGGCACACAGTTGGCTGTTAATATTTCCATTTTTCTCCCCATTTAAAAACAAACAACTATGATTCTTTGCAGTCTCTCTAGCATTTTTTTTCACCAATAGTTTTTTACCTGGGGTCTGCAAAGGTCCATGTATAGAATTCACAGGGTACATGAACTTGGATAAAAAAAAATCACTTCATTTTCATTGAACTCTGAAATGTAGTGCATTCTTTATTTACAAATGTAGACAAAAAAACTAAGGTGGCATTTGCAGTACCTGTGTTTAATCACCAATAGAATCTAAGATTTTTACATCACGTTGAAGTTGGTGGCATGGAGGTGGAAAAATAATTCCCCCGCCCAATCTTTCTAAATTCTTTTGGCTAGACTAAATAATCAAATTAATATGAGACATTAACTGGAGAAAATGGCCAAGTTTACTATATATGTACATATAAGGGGTTCCATAAGAATATAAGATCCAAGGACACACTGGGCAGTTGAGGCTTATATGTCATTCTGGACTAAGGAGAGGGGAGGCAGGGCCTGAAGCCTTCAAAGGGAAAGTAGGCAATTCCCAGGTAGATGAGAAAGAGCAAATGTGGTAAAAAAAAATTCTTCCCTGGTCACCCAGAAACAATGAGTCTAACAAACAGGCTTTCATGTGTTTTCTTTGCCACACTTAGATTCATATGCTAAGTTAATAGCTCCCTTTCTTTAAGCAAGTTTTTCTATCTGAATTTCTTTAGGAAGGTAAAGGGGAAGGTTAAAAAAAGCTCTTTTTTAGTTTGTTAGACTTTGTTTTCAGCTTGTAATAATCTGCATGCCAAAGATGGCACATTCTGGGAGAACTCATTCTGGACCCCTACAATATATGTCTTGAAATATTATGTATATGCTCATCTATTGTTTGAAGTTACAGAGTTATTAGACCCACAAGTAGAACTGTGTTAAGTAGCCCAAGTGTTGCTATAGCGCCCATTTCAAAAAAATTTTGATAGCTATATTGCAGTATAATTGGTTTTCTTTGTAATCCTATGGCCTTTCTTTAAAAAAAAAGTCTATAAGCTGTGTCAGATTGCCAAAGGGTCCTCTGGCGTAAAAATGGTTACAACATCCTTAAATTGGAATATCGTGACAGATGGTAGAACAAACAAGGTAGGAGGCTTTGGAAATAGTCTGAGCAAGAAATGATGGTGGCCTAAAACAAGGTGGTCTCCATGGTGTTGAAAAGGAAGAAATAAAATCAGAGATTATTGTGACATAAAATTAACAGGATTTTCCCCATATTTTTGCCTTGGGCAACTGGATGCTGATGCCTTAGGTTTAGAGAGGAATACAGAAGCCATAGGAAGTTTGCACCTAATTGAATAATTACCGTTTTTTTTAACGCAAAAGTTTTATTATATTGACCCATCCAGTTTTTTAAATTCAGACCCTCTTCGAGATAATTTTACATTTAATTGAAGTGAGAGACCTCAGGCTTCGTGACCTGCATTCTGTCTGTCTATCTCTGTCTCTGTCCTGTCTCTGTCTCTGTCTCTGTCCTCTCTCTCTTCTCTCTCTCTCCTCTCTCTCTCTCTGTCTCTATCTATCTATCATTCATTTGCTTATGAAACAGTCTTTTCTTTTTGGTAGCTAAAGGGCAGCAAAAAAGTCCTTAATTGACGAAAATTATTTCATCATAGCTACCATTACCTCAGATTTAGGATGCTACTGACACTGTTAAGAGCTTGTATACATCATCCTTTAAATTTATTTTTAAAAATTTATAACTAGAAATTTGAACCTCCTATTCCCTTTTACCTTCCTCCCCTTTTGCAATTTTTTTTCAATTACAGTTGACATTCAATATTATTTTATATTAGTTTCAGGTGTACAGCAAATAGTGGTTAGACATTTATATAATTACAAAGTTCCTCCTTTACATTCTTACAGCTTTTATAGGGCACTTCTTGTTGTCCTTCGAGGTTTTCCTTCTGCCTTGCATGCCACCTGGCAGTGCCGAGCTGATCAAGAAGGGAAATTTTCAGTGGTGAGACGCCTAGTCGGAAGAATGCACAAGAGGCTGACAATAGAATGACACGGTAGGCACTAACTTTATTGTGGGGGGGTGCACTTCTGTTGCAGGAAGTGCTGTCTGTTGCGGGTGAACGAGCTTCTGCTTCTGCTCTTCTTCTGTCCCCTTTCCTTTGGCTCCCCTTTGCTCCCCAGGGACTGCATGGCTCCACACATATCAGAGTACAATAGTTGGCATTCAGCCACACATGGCAATACAATAAGCTGATTATGTTTTACGTATTTTAGGCGCAGGCACCCTACTACACTAATGTAACATTCTAAATCTAGGGTCTTATTCCTAACTGCAAACCTGGGTCATAGCCAGACCTGAGGCCAGCCAGGCCTGGGACCCACACAACACTTTTCAGTTTCTTTTTCTCCTGATTCTTCCTTATCTCTTATTTTTAACATTGGAGAGCACTGAGGTTCAGTTTTGGACTCTCTTTTCTGTATACACTCATTCTGGTGATCTCATCCAATATCATGGCTTTAAACCTTTTCTTGGTTACAACACTAAATGTTATCTCCAGCCTGGACTTTTCCTCAAACTACCACCACGTTGGTATCTCATACTGTATGTCTAAACAGATGCCTTACACTTAATACGTCTCAGACAGAACTCCTGATGTTTTCACCACCACTGGGTCAAAGCGCTCTCCATGTCAGCAAATACATCTCATTCTTCCTATTGCTCAGGCCAAATTTTACCTCCTCTTTCTCTCAATCCCACATTTGATTTGTCAGCAAATTCGATCAGTTTGCCTTTGAAATGTTTCCAGAATATGATTACTTCTCATCACTTCTACCCTCTCTCACCTAGATTATTTTAAGGCTCCTCGCTGGTTTCCTTGCTTCTGCCCTGGCTTCCCTACAGAAGCCAGAGTGATCCTTTCAAGACCTAAATCAGATCATATCCTTCTGCTCAGCACCCTCCAATGGCTTCCTATTACTCTCCTAATAAAAAGTTAAAGTATTTGCAATGGCCTAAAAAGCTCAACCTGGTGGGCTCCATCTTTTCTAATCTAACCTCTGTTACTCTCCCCTAACACACTTCTGAAGCCACACTGAACTCTTTGCTCTTCCTCAAATATGCCAGACACAGTACTTTTCATAGCCTTAGCACTAGGTGTTCTGTCTGGGACTCCATTCCCCCATGGCTGATTTCCTCACCTTCTAAGTCAAGGCTCAAATGTTGCCACTTCAGAGATATCACTTGCTGAACACTCTGTATCTCCCTCCTGGCTTTGTTTTTCTCAATAATACTTCCACATTCTAATATGCCACACACTTATTGTTTATTGTCTAATTCCCGTTGGCATTAAGCTCAATGAGGGCAGAAATTTTTTTTTAAACTGTTTAGTTTGAAATAATCAATAGATTCACAAAAAGTCACATAGAAATATACCAAAGAAGTCCTGTGCACCCTTTCACTCCAGCCTTCACCAGTGTTAATGCCTTACATAATTGTCGTGCAATATCAAAACTAGGAAATATACAATAGAACAATTTGAAGAGTTTTATGAGATTACACCAGTTTAGGCATGCACTCATTGGTGTGGTGTGTGTAGCTCTGTAGTTTTATCATGTGTAACTTTGTAGGAACTACCACCACGATAAAATAGAACTGTACCATGACCACAACAACAAAATCTCTGCATTAAGGCAGAGATTTTTTTTTCTGTCAGTTTATTTGTTCCTGTACCCCCAGCATTAAGAGCCAAGCCTGACATGTAGTTGACCTTGATATCTGTGAACTGAAAAGGCACTAGAGTGCAGTGGTAACAGTGTAGACTTTGAAACCAGGATATCTGGGTTTGAGTACCAGCTGTGCAACATACTAGCTATGTGACCTTGGATACATAACTTAGCCCATCTGTGCTTCAGTTCCTCTTCTGTAAAATGGGGATAAAAATATTTCTTAACTCATAGTGCTGGTGGTGAGGATTCAGAATCAATGGTAGGATATGCTAGCACATAGTAAGGCATTGAGTTAATTTATACCTGGCACATACTAGCCATCAAACTCAGTAAACAGCAGCCATGATTCCTTTCATTCCCATGTATTGTAACAGGGCAGATAGTGCTAGAAACTATATTTTTTAAAAAGGCACAAATCGTTACAAGAATGTTGAAGGGGTGGTGACCGCCATTTAAGGGGAGGAGGTAGCATTTGAATTTAGCCTTACCAGATGAGTGGTGTCATGGACTGAATTGTTTCCTCAAAATTCATATTTTGAAGCCCTAACCCCCAGTGCCTCAGAATGTGACCTTACTTGGAGGTAGGGCCTTTACAGAGGTGATTAAAATGAGGATTGTTATTGTGGGCCCTAGTCCAATCTGACTGGGGTCCTTAGGACATACAAGAGATATCAGGGATGTGTGTGCATGCGGGAAAGACCATGAGAGGACACAGTAAGAAGGTAATCGGCTGTTTACAAGCCAAGGAGAGAGGCCTCAGGTGAACCAAACTTGCTGATCCATTGATCTTGGACTTCCAACTTCCAGAACTGTGAGAAATTTTCTGTGTAAGCCCCACCTCTCCAGTCTATGGTATTTGTTTATGGCAGTTCTAGCAGATATAATACAGGTGAGATCAGGCCATGGGGAGATAGGGAGAAGGGTATTACAACTAGAAGGAACAACATGTTGCCAACCACAGAGTCAATGTACAGTACATTCTGATTGGCTGGACCTGGGGAGGCAAGTTTTAACAACTGGAGTTCAAGAGAGCAGGGTCCTACAGGAGTCAGAAAGGACAAGGGATATGAAGAGGCTCCAGGATTTGACATGGGATGCTTCTTGGTGCCCATGAAACTTGGGCACTATATATGGAAGGTGAGGAAGGTGTCAAGAAAGGGAAAGAGTGGGTGAGGTGGGGCAGGGCTTGAAAGGGAGACATTTTAGGACATTTGGGTATGAAGGGAAGGAGACAAAAGGAGGGCAGTGAAAGGGTGGTGAGCTCAAAAGCTGGTATGGGAAATGACAGGAAGGAGAGAGAATAAAAATGCGAGAAAAACCAAGTATAAAATGGATAGTGTGGGGTTCAGAGGACATGGGGTGGGCCTGAAGGGCATCAGGAGGAGAGTCTGCCTTGAAAAGGAGAACAGTCATTTCCCACACTGGGAGGGGAAAAAGATAGTGAGAGAATATTTTTTGTAAATTTAATTTTTTAATTATGTAAAGATTTTACATGGTTCCATTTGTATCCAATATGACCCTACATTTCTTCTCCTATGTTTCTCCAACAGAAAGGTGAATGAATATGCATCAAAAGGTATGTACTAAATTGCTTACAGCAGAATTATTTCTAATAGCTCCAGACTGAAAACTGTCCTAATCCATCACCAGGTGAAAGGATAAATTGTGGTATATTTACCAAGAGCTACTATACGGCAGCAATTCTTAGGGAACTCTGGCAGGTCCTTAAGACCCTTTCAGAGGGTCTTCGCAGTCAAAGGCATTTTTATAATACATGTAATTGCTTCTTTCACTCTCTCTCTCATGAGTGTACCCTGGAGTTTTCAAGAGGCTACGTGACTTGTAATGACTTCGTTGCTCTGACATAGAATGTGTGCTTGTATGTTCTCGACAATATTTGTTTTAATTTCTAATACCATAAATATCAATAGGTATAGTCCACACAAAGGCCCTTTGGGGTCCTCAATAATTTTGAAGTGTAAAAGGGTCCTACACTAAAATGTTTGCAAACCACTCTTATACATCAGTGAAAATGAACAAATATAATTAACTACATGGCATAGATGAATCTCACAAAAATGTGGAACAAAGGAAGCCAGACACAAAAGCATGCATACTGTATGATTCTATTTATGTGAAGACCAAAACCAGGCAAAGTGAATCTGTGCCATTAGAAGTCAGGATCTTGATCTGGGTGTATGAGTGTGCTCCCTTTGTGAAAATGCATCTAATTTTACACTTCAGGTATGTGTATTTTTCTGTATGGGTGTCATATTTCAATATAAAAACACATTTGTATGGCTCTACAGACAAAACCAGAGATGAAACATTTACAGAGGTCCAGCTGCTATCCCAGTCTCTCCCCCTTCTCTCCCTCCCCTATAGACTACTTTTCCCCATAGGTAATTTTCATTAGTTACTAATTTCTCCTTGCATTGCATTTTTTGGGAAAATATCTGAATCTCTTCATCATTATTTCAAATATTAATATATTAGTTGGAATAACCACCACCACCACCCACGGCCTTCCTGTAGCAATAGTAGTATGTCATATATGAGAAACAATTTGTGAGGTGGAGAGAAGAAAACCAAAATGGCACTCAGCGGATGGCTTAGAGCACAGGAAATTACAAGGCTCAGCAGTCTCCTGCGGAGAATAAAGGCATTTGGAGAAAGAGGAAAGGATTTGATAGATACGTGCATTCATTCAAGGTGAATGCCCTTACTATGTGCAATCATGGGATAGAGTGTATTGTCTTTTGCAGCACAGTGTGGCTCATGTGCTGAGAGGGATCATGGAATGCTGGGAGAGCAGAGGAACTCCTCCTGCAGCCTGGGCAGTAGAGGGTGTGTGCGGAGGTCTTCAGAGAAAGATCTGCTTAAGGGAAATCCTGACAGAGGAATAGGAGGGGGCACAGAAAGGGAGTGAGGGATGGCTTTCTAGGAAGAGGGAACTATATTTGCAAGTGTAGAGGCCAAAAGCAGGTATCCAGAGCCTTCTAGGGTAGGTACAGGGGTCTGAGCTTTATCCTGGAGGCCAATAATTTGCAACTTCCTTAGCAGAATAATTGTTTTAATGCCATTTAACATAGAATCCCACCATTGATTCTTCTTTCTTTTACAACCCTATCCCAATCTGATAGCAAATCCTGTGGGGTCCCTTCAAAATACAAAATACATCTGGGATCTAAATGCTCCTCACTCGCACCCCCCGCCCCACCACCTCCCCACCCTAGCCTCAGGACTGTACCCTCTCTCTTGGATTATGACAAAGCCTCCTAACTCTTCTCTCTTCTGACTCGACACCATCCCCATCTTCTGAACACAGCAGCCAATGTGACCCTGTTAAAACCAGTCTGTGTCACTTATCCATTTGATCAGGATCTTCCCCTGGATAAAGAACCAAGTCCCTACAATGGCCTACAAAGGGCAAATGCCAACAGACTCTTTCACCCTCACCTCTCTGACCTCATCTCCAACCACTCTCACCTCCAATTCACTTTGCTTCAGCCCCACTGACCAGATGCATTCCTATCTCAGGACCTTGACATTTGCTATTCCCTCTACCTGGAAGCTTCCTCTGTCAGTCTCTTTAGGCCTTTATTCACATCACCTTCTCAGTGAGGCTTTCCCTAACCACCTTTTCTAAAATTGCAACCTTTTCCCTCCTCTCAGCATTCCCTACCCATACTCCTGCTTAATTTTGCTCCATAGAACTTACCTAACATTTTGTCATCTGACCCTACAATGTAAATTCCATGAAGGCCTGGATTGTGTGTTTTGTTCACTACTGTGTTCCCTGAGCCTACAATATTGCCCCACACCCCAGATATAAGAAAGAGCAAGGAAGCAAACTAGAAAGATAGCACTGTAGAAAAGGAAGTCAAGATGGATTTTAAAAATTGCTTAGCAGGAGGGAGGGCCCTCCTGTAGTCTCACTAGTTGACCTGGTTTAGGGATTTTTCTCCAGCAACACTTGGCAGCTTAGGCAGGAGATTCCCACCACCAGTCCATGGTTATTTCCAGCTGCCTCTTGCCACACTGGGCCCTGGTTCCTCAAGAACAAGGACTTGAGTCTTTGACCCCCAGGGCCTGGCACGGTCAGTGATCAGTAAATGTTTGCTTAATGAATACATAAACAAGTAGAAGAAATTTAAAGGGAGGTACAGAAACGTGGTTTACTGAGTTGGACTGGCAAGACAAGTAGAACAAGAGAGGTGCTGACATGAAAAGAGCCTTAAGAGGGCTAACAACAGGCCCCATGATGGGTAACGAAGCAGGTGATGCCAACTCATGAATGATGGTTCCAGACCGCTGCTTCTCCTAAGACCAACTCCTCTAACCTCCGCGGCCAAGAGGGTCCGCATTTCACTGATGACCTCAATACTGCCAAATGCAATGGACACTTCACATTTCTTATCTTCCTTAACCTCTCTGTGGCATGAGACACTGCCAGCCATTCTCCTCCTTAAAATTTCCCTTCCCTTCTTTTAGTACTCTCTTCCCCAGTTGAGAACCATTCTCCTTCAATCATCTTTGATGGCTCTTCCTCTTTACCTGCTACCTGGGATACTGGTTTCTAAAAGTCGAGGAAAACATAAAAGCGGTGACTAAGTAAAGGCAAACTGATGCCACACTAGGAGGAGCTGGAAGGATGAGAATTAAGCAGCAGCTCAAGGATGTTGTCCAAACATTTTGGTTTTCTTATTGAACAAGAGTAGGGAACCATGATTTGACCTTCTTCGTGGGCAAAATAAAGACAGAACACTAGTAAAGGCAGAAACAAATATCATTCATCTCTTTTCAAAATTCTGAAGAGGTTAATTCAGTATCAAATATAATTTCTCAAAAGTAATAGCTATTTAGTAAAGTTAACAAACACACTTAGCTTCATACTTGAATGATGTTGATATTTATTGACACCAATGCAAAACGACTAAAGCTGAAAGTTGCTTATTTAAACAGGAACAAATATTGGTGCAGTTTCCATCCTGGACAGGGCATGCACTCAGATCATGAGACCTAAGGTAAAACAGACTGGATTGTTAAGAACCAAATGAGGGTTAAATTTTACTTATTAATATAAAAATTGCTAAAGGCAAAAGGAGATGTTTAAACATATTCTTTATGCTAAGCTCACATAAGCAAACAAAAATCTAAAACTAATCCTAAAATTTTAGGACACGGGATATAGACATGGCATAACTAAATTTTGCATAAGCAAACATTTGTTATATCCTTCACTGGACTTGTACTACAACCACATGCTTGTTTCTATGCTACACAGTCTACAGTTATCACCAACAATGACTATAACTAGATCTGAACAAGGCTTAGAAGTGACTGTTCCACCCAAATTAAGAAAATTCAATCCAGGATTAACAAAACTTTCTAACTATAGAGTCAGCTTTCTTATTTTCTTCTTGTGTCATACCTAATGAAGTCCTCACTTGACAGTTCCAACCTGCAAATTGCAATGCATGTCCTCTCCCTCATCTTTGTCTGACACTTTAAAAGTTAATTTGTAGGAACTGCATAATAAGTGAAATTGTACTTCCAATGTGAACCTGCAATCAGGTTCTTGCTTTGACAAAAAACATACTCCTCTGCAGTGTACCCTACCAGCACAACGACCCCTTTTCTTTCTCTAGTCCTTTGCCCGGAGGCACTTCTGGATTGCTTAATACATGCTCTTTGGCTGCCTAGACAGTCAGGAGGACACCTATAGCCATTTGGACTTATCACTCCTCTCCTCCTTCTTTTCTAATACCACTTTCCTGTTTTTTTTCTAATGTTGAATCTCCCGGACTTGGTGCTGTCTTCAGGGACACAGAGTCGATTTCGGCTTCGAGCTCCTGGTTGGTAAAGCTGCATTGCTGGGCGATCCTAAAGTAAAACAAAATGTTCATGTTGTAAGTTATATGTTGCTATATACCAAAAACAACTCATATAAGACCAAAAATGTGAGGGCATGGTACATGACAGTAAGTGTTGAAGTGTTGATGGTTAATCTGCTTTTAACTGCCCACTTCCTTTCCCCTATCGCCAAAGAAAAATCACCATTTCATAAGTATTATTTATATGCCTAGGGTAAATTTTTGATAAATCTACTGCCTAATTTTCTTAAACATCTCAAGATGAACTGAATCAGCTTGATTTTTTTTTTACTTAGAAACCACAGCCATTGCCTATTTCTTCTCCCCTTAAGTAAACTGACTTTAAAATGTACCACCATATAAGAAAACCTCGGGAGTAAAAACAATAACAAAGTATACAGTCTTAAGTGGATACCTCCCTGAACTTACAAGCTGAAGACCCCCATGTAACTTACTACGAACATGATTATTTCTTAATTCAAGTATAACAATGTAACCCCAGCTTGAGACTCTATCTCAATGGCTCTCTAGATCTCAGATTCCTAAATAAGCTTCAATAAAGTAATAACCATGTAGCTCTCACTTCAAGTAAAGTGTTTGGTTTAATTACATATGATCCTGGAAAACGTAAGGGTTTTTTAGAATTCACAAAAAATTACATAAGCCTTTCTTACCCTTTCTCCCTGATGTATAAAAGTTAGCCTTTAAGCATTATTCTCAGTTGAACAATTCCAGCAAAATATTTCACTATTTTCACAAGATGAAATGTTAAAACAGATGAGATTCCTGCATAGTATTTAAACAAATGGATGATGGGGCTCCCACTGTGCCAAGATGGGACAATTTAAACATCAACAAGGACAATAACTGATAATAAGTTGGAATACACCAAGTATTTCTAAATCTATGAGTTCTTAAAGACTAAACAAAAAACTCAATGATGACATTTAGAAGTTGCTAGGACACCAACTTGTTACTCTGAATACAGTAAATAAAGGGAAAGGACCAAATGTTTATCTTGCCTTTCCTGTGTAAACTGAATTTTAGGGTAACCAAAGAGATAATGAGGAAAATTCTTCTTTATAGAAGAGCATCAGATAATAAATACAACAGGAAAGGCAGAATTCATACATCACCATTTTCAAGCCCCCCATGAAATAATTAATCTAAGCAAAATCATTAGGAGGAAGGCTGATAAAAATTTTTATAGTAGATGTGTCAGGCTTATAGTACCTGAAACTACTGATCAGTAGTTTTTTTCAACTTTTTATCTTAAAAAAATTTAATCTATAGAAATATTGTAAATTTTAAACAATGAATACCTAATATCTTTCTTTCAGATTAACAATTTTAACATTTTGTCATATGCTTTTTGACTCTAGTGTGCACACACACATACACATTATTTTTGCAGAACCATTTGAAAGTTACAGACATCATGACCCTCTGTCCCTAAATATTTCAGCTTGTATATCCTAAGAACAAGGACACCCTATTATATAACCACAATATAATTGCTATTGATCAATCATAACATTGTGCTAAAAGGACACCCAGATATTATAGGTTTCCCAATAGAATGTATAGGAAGTGTACACCGCCACCTATGAAGTGTTCTTGCCAAAAATTGAGCCTGGATATATTCAGGCCTCTAGGTTAGGGCCTATCTGTTTTTGTGAATAAAATCTGGCACATGGCCATGCTCATTCTCTTGCATATTGTCTATGTCTCCTTCTTACAGAGCTTAGTGGTTGTGAGAGAAACTATATGGCCCACAAAGCCTAAAATGTTTACCATCTGGCCCTTTATAGAAAAAAAAAATTGCTGACCCCTGCCCTATATATAACTGTCAGTTTTCGAGGAAACATAAAACATAGAGGAATGTGTTAAATAATACCACGATGATATAATTAGCCAATCTGGACCGTTAGAAGCTCTACAGAATAAATTGGTTTCTGCAACATAAATGTAGGACAACAAGAGGTGGGGAAATTGTATTAGGCAATATTTAAGGAGACGTTTCAAGCAAATACAACCTGTGGACCTTGTTTTGAGCCAATAAAAAAAGATATGACAACTGGGAAAATCTGCAGAGTAGGTAGGATGTTATGGAATTATTGTTATTTTTTGGTGTGAAAATGCTATTAGGATTATATAAAATATATAATATACTAAGAAAAAATCTTGATCTCGAATATAGCCATGTTTAAAGAAGAAATTATACATCCAGGATTTGCTTGAAAATAATCCAGTAGAGGTAAAGATGGGGGAGAGCAGAAAGGTTGGCCATGAGTTGATAACTATTGAAGCTGGAGTGATAGCTACATTGTATTATTCTGTGCTCTACTTTTGCATATGTTTGAAATTTCTTTAATAAGTTAATAAAAGGACCCATCTAAAACTGAAAAAAAAAATTGCAAATAGGTAAAGTTCCTATAAATTCTATAATAAACTAAGCTGGCCTTGTCCTTTACATTTGCAGGAAAAGAAAAAAAAATCCTCACGAAAAGAAACAAGTATAAGGAAAAGCAGCACCTTGTTTCTTATGCGATCTCTCTTAACTACTTCCTCTTTCTTTTCAGTTTTTTCTGAGCTGCCTACTGATTCTGTACTGTCAATCTTCCTTCCTTTATCCCGAAGTGCTTCTTTCTCTCTTTTCATTTCTTCCTCCTTTCTTTTAAAAGCCTTCTCTTTCTCATAGCGCTCCTTCTGCCTCCGGCGCTCTTCTTCTTGCCGCTTCAGTCTCTCTCTTTCCCGAAGTATCCGATCTTGATCACGATCATAATCCCGTTCCCTCTCCCTGTAGTCTCTGCCACTTTCATCTTCAGGTCTGCATGAAAAACAAATCTGAGAATGTTCCCTCAAAGATCTAACCACAAATGCAGGAACACTCTAATTCTGATTTGGCCACTGCAATGAGCCTACACTTTAGGAGGAGGGTAAAAACTACCAGCATTTTGGAAAACAACAGACAATAAAAAAATAAAAAGTAAATTAATTAAGAAACAAAACAAAACAAAACAAAAACTTACAGTCATTTACCCAGATTAAGATACTAGAATATTTGAAACCTTTCTTCCTCATATCCCTGCCCCTGGTAAAACAGCTTATCTTTCTTCAGATATAAGTCCAGGATATAGCAGTAAAATTAGCATCTTGAAAACAAAAGTACCAAAGAGCCCTCGCCTACGAACCTCTTAGGCTTTTCATCTTTAAGTTCACCATCGGAACGTTTGGGCAATGTACAACTCTGCCCACTGGCTCTTTCATCATTCAGATTTTCTTTATCCAATTTCTTGGCTTTGTCTCTTTTGTCCAATTCCTTTTCATCTCCCTTTTCTGGCTTCTTAAGCAGCTTTAAAGAGAACAAAATTATTTTTATTTTGAAGAGTGGAACATTGTCTTCTGAGTCTATCAAAGGAAAGAATACACTAAATATTTTAAATTTTGACTGCGGAAAGCCCCATCTCTACAGGTACTCAAACTTTCAAGTGAACAACTAGCACACAAGAGCAACAATTTACTAAAAGGTTGCTATTAATGTGAAAATGCTACCTACTCAAATGAAGTGGTTTAAAAACATTGTGGCAATAGGATCAAGACTCCTTTGGTTTTAAGTGGGTTAACCTTTAAGTGAACCAATGCATACTTCTAAGTATGTCTTCTGTAGCAAAACAGCATGTCAATATTTTTTTTACCTTGATGGGAAAATATGCCACAAATTTAAAATGCTAGGTACATCATTACCGTTGGAATGTTATTATGTAGCACTTGGAATGGCAACTACCTTGGTCACCAAAGGAGTGATCTATTGCAAGAATAATTCTGCCTTGAGCCTGAGAGTAAGATACTTATGAAGGTCCAATCATTATCATTAGAGATAAACAGCAAGAATTAGTCGGGGTTTGATTTTAAAATCCAAATACTTCATACAACAGAACAGTGAAGTTCCATCTCTACTGAATAGGAACTCTATTCAATGTCTCATATATAACGGAAAGCAATCCAAAAATAAAAGTGCTTTATAAAGTCAAAATTTCTAACAAAAAGTTTCTTTTTCTCAGCACTGCTACAGATCTCTCTAAAATACCTCCAATGTTGTATATTCAGAGAGATTCTTAAGCAAAATAGAATTTCAAGTCTCAGCATGAAGGCATCATACAAAGGTTCGTCTCAGGGTGAAGGCATTATACAAGTCCTCAAGCAAAAGGCCAAGCACCAAAAGATGTAAGCATGAAGTATTTCAGCACACAGACAGCCACTGCAAATGCGGAGTCCACAGTGGACACTAAGAAGGCACCAGTGTAAAGTCAGGATACCATGTGCAGGCTTCACTGGAAGTGTTCTTATTTCTCTAATGAACATTTGTTAGAAGCCAAGATGTTCATTACTCTAATAAGAACATTAATGTATATCTCTAGCATGGTTGGCTCTACCTCCTGCCTTGCTGACAGTTAGGGAACAGCAAGTCAAATCACTTGCAGCATGGCAGAGAACGACTGCTAGAAGGAATTAAGTTGGGAATTTCCCCTCCCTGCAGCCAAGCCCCTTATCACCAACAACAAGCCTTGGGAACCACATACACTGCTGAATTTTGAGGAGGTAAGAGGAGACCCTGCTACCACCTCTGTAAGATTTCCTCTTTCTCTGAAGTTCCCCAGGAACTTCACTGGAGCAAGGACTGCCCAAGCCATGCCCTCAGAAGGGAAGCAGCAAGGCTGGGATTGTTTTATGGGTTTTCCTCTTCCTACGTGCTGCTCACAGATTCCCAGGTAGAGGCAAGAAGGTAACATGGGAATCATCTGAGAGGGTAAAGCACAGAATGCAGGATATTATCTCTAGTACTCCCACAAGGCAGACAGTTATGAGAGACAGATAAAAAAGAAGACAAAGCTATTTGGGCCAGGTTGTCCTCTGGCTGTATATTGTTGAAGCTTCTGGGTACACAGCAGAGCATCAGGAAGTCCTCTAGGCTTCCTTTTAAAATGGGAATTTTAAATGGCTAGCTTTTAAGAAGATTCCAGTCAGTCTGAAGGGGTTTTCTATAGGTAACACTACCACCACCACCAAAAGGACTTATTAACTAAGACCTGTGTGTGTGACATGATACTAGGTGTTCTGTATCATGTACTTGATCCTTACATTTTTCTGATTCACAGCTTGTAACAGAAACCTGTGTACCTGAAGACAGTGGAAAACAAACAGATGAGGCAACTTCATGTATCAAATATGAAGGCAAAGCTGAATAAAAACCGTAATTCATGCCAGTCAGCCCTGAGCCCTTATTTATGAAGAACTGAAAGAATAATCACCCCCAAACTGGGCATTTTCAATGATAAAAATAACAAAGGTATGCACTGAAGAAATGTGTAAATTATTTAATCCTTTTAAATTACCTTAAAATTAAAAAAAAAATAGTACCATTAGTATTATAGGGAAGATTTATATTGGTTCATCTGCCCCACCAAAAAAAGACAAAAACAAAACTGAAAAATTATATTTACATCACACAAGATACATGCATATTTAAAGAAAGAGGTACATGCAATTTTCAGCAACATGCTGTCCGTTTTATTTTTCGTACCTTAATCTTTGGTTCATCCTTTAATCTGTCCCTTTCTGGAACCCTGTCTATCTTCTTTAGCTTTTCTATATCTTTCCTTTTTCGTTTCTCTTCTTCTTTCCACTTCCTCCTCTCTTCTTCTCGTTGTCTTTTTCTTTCTATTTCTCGCCTCCTCCTTTCTTCTCTTTTTTCTTCTCTCATTCTCTAAAAAGAAACATCAAAATCAGCCTTCAAACAGATAAATATCACCAAAAACTTAAATTAATCCTGAAGGCATGGTGGGCACCCGCTACACTGGATCATCTTTCCTTCCTCCTTTCTACAAAGTGGCATTCTACCTCGTTAATACTCTCCCCACCCCATTCAGAAAATGAGAGAGAAAATAAAGACCAGAGCCTGCTGCCTTGCTATATTTCCAGAGGTTTTCAGAAAATCAAGAGAGTGTCTATGGAACAAGCTAAGGACTCTGGGTTTGCAGGGTGATTCCTTGGTCCAACAACCAAAGAAAATGAGAGGGCCACTGAGCCAAATCTTTAAAGAGTAACGGTAGGGAAAAGCACCTATTTCTCCTATAGGATCCCAATGTTCTTAAAATGTTTACAGAATGTGAACCAATGAAATAAAAGTATTGAGAGAACTATAAAAACAAAAGGTTTACCTGCTTGTTTTTCAGGAAGCTCAATAGTGGGGTTGTCTTTTTAGCTACATAAATGTAAACAGATTATTAATAATACTTGTCAACCCCTAGAAAGGATTCCATTTTCTGACATTCCCTGCCAACCACCCAAGGTGGGAAAAACTATACCCTTTAAACAAATTTCATAACTATGTTATTGGAAAGAAATTTTACATTCTTCTAATTCTGCAAGTTTAAAATACCTTTTAAAATCTGAAGAAATACAAAACAATAAAACATTTTTTTAAAAAGTGTAATTATTAGTGTTGGTGAGAATTAAGTACAAAAGACATTCTCTTATTTTACAGATGAAAGTATAAATTTGTCCAACTGGGAAGACATTGGGGGAAGGGGTAAAACTATCTAATCCTTCCTATCCATAATTTCAATTGTAGGAGTTTATTCTAAGGAAATTATCAGAGATGGACTTATACTATGCACTCATTAATAAAAAAAAATCATTTTTACAAGAACATTTAATTATTTTTCAATATTCTGAACAATGTCATCTAGCCCTGTAGCTAGCTTTTGAAAATATATTTTCTTCAGGTAAATTCCTAGGAGTCGACATCCTGAATCAGAGGCTATCCTTATGTTTAGAGCTGATACAGTAGTGATGGCTTACTATTAGAACCAACATCCAAGCTAGAATTTCTCAAGAGGTTTTCAGGTTTGCAGTGACTAGATTTGTTTTTTGGTATTTTATGTCAAATTTTTTTTTTAGAAATACTAGCTTATTACTAGAAAATATCAATTGATCTTCAAATGCTTACCGATATCTAAAGGTGCCATAAGAATCTTCAAACTTTTCATACTTATGCTACATTTGTGTGCCACTAAATAGGTCATAGAGAATTTCCCTATCTAATCAACACGTACTCTCATAATACTGTGACACGGGTATTACCTTCACTTTACAGTAGAAGAAAAAGTCTCAGAGAATTTAGTGCTTTCCCCATGATCACACAGCTAGCAAGTGACAGAAGTGGGAGTCAGACAGGTCTTCTGATGAAAAAGCTGTTGCCCTCAATTCCTTTTGCCCGCTTACCTATTAATTCTCTATTTTTAGCTTCTATTTCCTCTAGTAGTGTCTCTGGAGTAGATGTCATTTTCTCATTATCTGCAGCATAACTTTCCAAAAATTTTCTATATTCTGGATCTAAAAAATTAAGTAAACAGAAAGTATAGCGTACTTTAAACAAAATAGGAAATTATTATCTAGGATATTTATCAAGAAGATAATTTTCTACTTCATGGAAGACTGAAAATAAACCTATATTCATAAGATAGACTACCTAGTATTTTATTGGTTACTACTCTCAGAACTCCTAGAAGAGATACCCACAAAGGAGTATGGTATATAACATAGGGTCAGGAAAAAAACGGAACCTCCAGGAATGACACAGCTTGCTTTTAAGTCACTACTAATTCCAGTTACATTTATGGGAGAATTGTTACAGTTATGTGTATATAGTTGTGTATATAGTTATAGTATGTATTTATGTATTATGTATATAGTATATAACAAATTCTCATATGGGTATACCTCACTTCAAGTAAACTCAATGTATGAAAATCAGATATTCCAAAAAAGTAAATTAAGGGATGTCCTATATGTGGCACCAGAGGTGATGGTAATTCCTGGAGGTCTTTCCTAGATGCCTCCTATATGTGTTACTCAAACAGGGTAACACGTGTCATTATATTCCTTGTATTTGGAGTTTCTATGCAGTGTGGAGCCTGTCACTTGGTTAGTCTCCCAGATCTGAATCTACAATATAATCAATGAGCAGCAGTGTGTTGAGCCTTTTTTGTGTTCTTTATAAAATACCCATTATAGTAATAAATAATGAAAATCAAACTAGATGATTCTAAAATATCAATCTGATGTAAAATATTGCAGGCAAGCCTTTACTCAACGTAAGTTACAGAGATCTAAAAATCTGGATCCAGTTTAACGGTGGTTAAGTGGCAATTACTCCAGTTTTTTAGTTCCTGTATTTCAGTTCAATGTAATTACTATGTGTGCAGCTGACTGAATATTCAAAGCATAGAAAACAGGACTAGCCACTTCAGTTATTTTATATTAAGTTACTTAAGTAAATACATTTTTCCATCACAGCTCTCAATGATAAATCATCCTCTTTATAAAAATAATGGAAACTAAAAGTAAATAACCATAAAAATGGGAAGAGGCCCCAAGGAGTTGTACTTTGAAACATCTGACTTTTTCCATTGTCTTCTAATTAAAAAACTTAAGGTGATTTCTACACAACAGTCGACAACAGCATCGCTTAATGGTGGAGGAATAAAATGCCACTAGCCAAAGAGTGGAAACTCCATAGGAAATCCACTTCCATTATAACAGTTAAGCAAAGCTTTCATCAATGAATTATATTTCTTATAAACTTTATCCAATATAGTCTCTTATTTAAAAGACTGGAGTCCAATTAGTTCCCACAAAGGTAATATTTTTTTTTTAAAAAAACCCATGGCAATAGCATTACATAACTAGAGCTATACTGTACCATCATCAATAGTTCCAACTTTGGTATCTCTTTTCTTAGTCTTCTTTTTTGCAGCTTTTTGAAAAGGTGCAAATTCTACTATAGCAGGATATTCCTGACCTGTTTAGAAAAAAAATATCACTTGCTATAACAAAGAAGATGTCAAGTGGATAAAAGGGAGCCAACCCACTGTTCTCTAGGCTTCCTTTGATTACAGTCATCAGAGAAGGGTCTCCCAATGGGCATCAATCACACTGGCACAACTAAAATCAACATGCTATCTAAGGAGCCCAAGTTCATACTGATAAAAAGATACAGCAGGGAAATAAAACATTCAATTCCACTTCTAAATGTAATATTTTGATATGTGTATGAGGAGGAATCTACAAGCTAATTTTATTAAAAGTACATCAGAAATCTTTAGAATAAGCAAATCTATAGACAAATTAATGGTTGTCTAGAGCTGGGGGATAGTGGTGGGGAGAATGAAGAGTGATGGCAAATGGGTATGGGGTTTCTCTTTGGAGTGATGAATGTGTTCCAAAATTGAATGTGATGATAGCTGCACAATTCTGAATACACTAAAAAAAACCTGAACCGTACATTTCAAAAGGGTGAATTATATGATATGTGAATTACATTGCAATAAAGCTGTTATTTAAAAAAATACACCAGGACACCAAAAGTACAGGCAACAAAAGTAAAAGGATAAATTAGACATTAAAAACTTCTGTGCATCTAAGGACACAATCGACATAGTGAAAAGGTAATCTATGGAACAGGAGAAGATGCTCACGTGCTCAAGTATATGGAAACAGTAAAATATTACCTCACTAATCAGGGAAATGCAAATCAAAATCACAAAGAGCTATCACCTTATACCCATTAGAATGGTTATTATTAAAGGGAAAAAAATCCAGAGAATATTGTGTTGGTAGGACCTGGAGAAATTAGAACACTTGCACATTACTGATGGGGATGTAAAATTGTGCAGCTTCTATGGAAAACAGTATGACGGTTCCTTAAAAAAATTTAAATAGAATGACCTAGCAATTCTACTTTTAGGTACACATTCAAAAGAAGTGAAAGCAGAGACTTCAATAATTATTTGTACACCCACACTCATAGAAGCATTAATCACAACAGCCAAGAGTAGGGGGAAGCAACCCAAATGTCCCTTGACAGATGTATGGATAAACAAAATGTAGTATATACAATGGAATATCATGATAAAATGACAGTTGCCAGAGGATGGGGGAAGGGAAATGGGGAGTTGTTTAATTGGTATAGAGTTTATCTTGAAAGATGAAAAATGTCTAAAGACTGGTTGGTTGCACAACAGTGGGAATGTACTCAACACAACTGAACTGTACACTTAAAAATGGTTAAAATGGTAAATTTGATTTCTGTGTATTTTACCACAATGTTTTAGAATGCAAATAAAAATAAAGGAATGAGGTGATGATACATGCTATAACATGGATAAACCTTGAAAACATGCTAAATAAGCCAGTCACAAAAGGCCACATATTGTATGACTCTGTTTATATGAAATGTTCAGAATAAGGAAATCCATAGTTAGTAGATTTGTGGTGGCCAGGGGGAAGGGCGGGGGGAGGGTTGGGGAAGGAATGAGAGATGACTGCACATGCATATAAGATTTTTTTTGGAGTCATAAAGACATTCTGGATTTACACAGTGGTAATGGCTGCAGAACTTAACATGATTTTGGATATCCTGGTGAATGCAGAATCAGATTAACTTAATAACTGATACACACACACACATACATATATATATATATTACACACACACACACGAATAAATAAGCCAGACTGAAGTAGAAGGAAATTGTGGAAGACAGGCTGAAAAAAACAGAAGTGAGGCCAGACAATGGAAGACCCTGGCCACCAAGCTAAGCAGTTTGGACTTTTCACAAATATTATCCTAAATCACTATTTTCAAAAAGATTAATTTCATGGCAATATAACAGACTGAATTGTACAGAAATGTGAAAAATGAAAAACTCTGTTAAGTTTAGAGAAGTGGCTAAGCATTAGGTGACAAGGACATAAAGTATGAAAGTATTAATAAAACCAGATGAACAAGACATTACAAATTTAAAAGATACAGCCCTTGTTTAAATGTAAGGGATAAAAAGGAGAGGAAAAAGTTAAACACAACTCAGATTTCCAGCTAAATCACTAGGAAATTATTGCTATGGAATAAAGTTGGAGTGCAGAAGTAGATAGTTTGTGGAGATTAATAAAAGATGGACAAACAATGGCAATCCTTCTACTTTTATAGGCATATTCCCTGACAAAGATTTCATTTTCACTAACTTTGAAGTAATGCTGAAAAAACAAAACTCAATAAAAAGACACTATGATTGCAAGTCCAAAGAAAAGTGGCAAATGGCAGCTCAGACATTCTTCCGCTAAATGTTGCAAGCAGCAGAAAATAAATAAAGAGTTAAGGCAGAAGTTTTTCTTCCCTCTAGACTCCTGGATACAAAGTGGGAGATCATTAAGTTTTGATGTTTTAATTACATGTAACTTAGAATGTTAAATGGTATTCCAACACAGAACTATTGGCTGAAAGGATTTGAATTAAATAAATGTTGGTCCCTGAAGCAAGTTGAGAAGTAAACATTTAAAACTTGTCATACAACTTTAAAGAGTCACTTATCAGTATTACTGCTAAAACTAGTAAATAGTCAAAACAACAGATTTTCTAATCCAGGGCAAACGATCTGTCACAGGAAATGTCAATTTCATTCAGCTGATCAAACCACAGAAATAACAGGTTAATAAAAATACCAGAGGACTGAAAAGTCACATATCTATGTATAAGATTATATTACGTTTATCAATGCAAACCCTAAATGTTACACATTTCATCACCCACAATTTTAGAAAAGCTATCAAGGCATTGAGAAAACACTGTGATACACACATTGTCTTAAACACACAAATGACAAAGAAACCCTTTTAGTTCCTAGTACTCACCTTTATTGTCAAGGAATACATAACCATCAAAGCGATCCCTGAACAAAATAATGTCCTCCTGGTTTTTAAAGTTGATGTATGCTCTGGCATACATATGAGGATATAGACTGCAGAGAGGAAAGCAATGACGTAAATGTGTTTGCGGGTGTCTGGCTGAATTATAAGAATGCATATATTAACGAGATAGGCCCAAAATTCAAATGGAAAACGTAAGTAAGTTAAAAAAGAAGGGAAGAAACCTCTTTCATTTACCCCCTCCCTCTTTTATTTATTTATTTTACCTAGTATCATTAGAAAAAAAACTCAAAATAATCATGCTCAGGCATAGGCTGAAGATGTTCCTGAAGCTGCTCCTTGGTCAACGTGGGAGGTAATCTTCGAATTACCACCTTCAGAAATAAGTAAATCAAATTAGTACAAATCAATTTTCTGCCATATCTGAATCACCATCCCTGAAGAAAGCTGGGCTTTAAAAGATGAGATCAGTTATAAAAACCACGAACTCTTGATTTATTCCCTATCCAACAACTCTTCCTCATTTAGCATAAAGAATTCAAAACTCTAATGAATACCCCAAATTCCCTCATTGTTCCCAATCTGGCCCCCAGACCATTAACTCCCCCACTCCCTCAACTTGTCTCCATTAATACTTCTACCACAAACTACTCCCACCCCTGATAGCCCGCTCCTTCACTGTTCAATAATTCCTCCAATCAATGTTTTAATTCTCATTCTCTTTATTATCGTTCTCCCCCCATTATCATCTCACAGCTCTGACCTAAATCTTTCTTGTTGGTATCCCCCTTCTCCGCCACTCCCACCCTGGAGGCTTGGCACCGGGAGGAGCCCCCCTTTCTGTCGAACAGATGAGACAGTGTGATACCATTTTACCACAGGTGAAGAATCAGAAGGGGAGTCTGGGAGAGGAAGAAGGCAGCCCCATTCCAAGGGCGGACGCATCCCGCCCTTTCACCAGCCAACGACCGGTCAAGCACCTTGCTCAGCGCCTCTTTCTTCTCCTTGTTCCGATCCTGCTTATCTTCTCCTTTGGTGCTGTCCCCCGAAGCACCACCGCAGCTGCCTGTGGCCCCCGGGGGAGTCAAGAGGGTTACTCGTTTTCCTTAGGCCTATGGTCCTTCTCCTCCTTCATGGCCACTCGAAGTTCGGCCCGAAAGCCGCTACTCCCGGCACCTACGACTCTCAGCTCGGTTTCCGTCACAGCTCCGCCCCCAATTGACGTCCTTAGTGATAGGCCGGCCCCGCGTTCCATTGGGCCTCGTTGGGATCTCGCGATACTTCAGAACGGCCCGCTTCCGTTCGAGGAGAGGTTTTAACACCTGACCTTAAATTCGGTCCTTCCGTATCCCTGCACCGCCCAATCCCCTCACGGCCCAGACTTCCCTGGGGCCGCTCTCCATACGTCATTAGCAACTCGCCATCTTGATAGAGCGACTGTTTGGCGGACTGCAAATCCCGGCATGCAAAGCAGTTACCTACCTTTTGCCGGGAGTTGTGGAACTGTAATGTCTCAGGGACTCTATTTGTAAATATAATGAATAATATTGCAAGTTTAGTGTTTTTCAGATCAAATGGTGGATTCTTCGTGCTGTACTTCACATTGTGTTCCTCACATACACCTGATTTATCCAAAGTTTTATCTTATGAGGGGAACAACTTGTATTGTCTATCACTGAATCTAAGGGGAGCATAAGTTGCCACCCCAAAACATGTCTTTTTGGGATATTGGTTATTTTAAGCTGGTTATTTTTTAAGAAAAAGACTCAGGAAGAACCTTTCGCCTTCTCCCTAACTGTCAAAAAAGATTTAGATAGAGGGCCTGCTCCAAATACATAGTTTATTATGAAAACTAGTGTGCAAGACAGGAGGGACCTAGCAAGTCTTCTGTGTCCAATTTTTAAAGATGACCTAAAAAAAACCATTTGTTTACCAAACAGTTGCTTTTCCATCTCTACGTGAATTGCTTTCCTGCTCTTTGAGGTCCCAAATCACAACCAAGTTTTAGATTAAGGTGACATAGTAGCCTTTACTGCCCTATCTGTCTATTCATATTCTCATGGAACCCCCATGTTACTAGATTTGGTCATTTTTCTCCCATCATTTTTGTCACGTTTATTTGATTATTAGTCCAGACAGAAGAACTTAGAAGGGTAGAAGGAAAATTATCTTTTCTACATGCAATTTTGGCAAGTCAGCCAAGTGACTTTTCTGGCTGAAGACTGTTCGCTTTGGGACTGCCGCAGTTGAAGGGATCCTGGGGCATCTGACAGGCTGGCAGTGGTAAGAGTTTTTACCCTGTCAGCACACCCTTAGATCTCTGTGGGATCTGGTGAAAGTGAAAGCAGTGAGAATCATTTATTCTCTTTCTAAATGTAGACTAGCAGGAGTAAATGTGATAAAACTAGTTTCTTGGACAAAGGACTCTGGTACTGTTGATCTCATTTCTCCCTGAGATGGTCATTGTTTTTCTTGGTCTATGTTGTTGCCCTGTTCTATGTTTTAAGAAATTGGCTTTGACCTCCTCTTTGGTTTCTGCCATCAGGAAGGCCACGTATCAGTGTGCATTTCATAGCCAGTCAGGTAGGCTGGGGATTCTGGGCAGCTGTATCCAGTAGGATAAAAGCACAGGAATACCTGGGGCTTGTGACTAGGCAGCTGTAGCCATTTAACTGGCATCTTTTCACCTTTTTGTGTGACCTTGCTAGCTCACAGGGGAATTTGTCATGAGGAATGCAATCCATAAGGAGCCTTTGACTTCTCAATTTTTGTTGCTTTCTCATCTGTAATAATAAAGGGCTTTTACTGTCTTAGATGAGTCTGGAAGTGAGCTTGTGGATCTTGTGAGAGCTGCATCCTTTGCACTCTCTAAGTGAACCAATCTTGCTTCCTTGGCTAAGATAAAAAGAAAAAAAAAGCTTATTGGTTTCAGTTACTATTGAGATTAATAGATCCTACTTGTCAAATGGCCGGATGATGGATCCTTTGAATTGGAAAAACTTCTAAATTGGAAAAATTTTGAGAGCACTTATCATAACAGCTGTTTACTACCTATAGAAAGACCAAATTTCAAAAGTGGATACAAAGAAATATAATGACTAGCCTTACAAAAATGAGGTGGAGAAAGCCTTAATTGAATTTGCTGCCTCAGATTCCTCTCATGGGTCTTCTAGATACTAATAAAAGCATTAGGTTAATTAAGAAGAGACTGGGAAATAGCCAAGGGGAGAGTCAAGAGACTCTTGGAATTTTTTTTTAAATGCCATTAAGAAATAAGATGAATAATGCAACTATTGTAGGATCAAAAGAAATAGGAAACAAAAGGAAGATTCACAGGACTTGTCCCATGATAGTGTAAATCTTTAGATGGTTATTAAGAAATGGGATAAATAAAGTAAACATTGGTGGGGTTAAAAAAAAGGCTTTAATGGAGCACTGCCTAAGGTTGGGCAGGCAAAGAGACCCACTTTTGGTCCCCCAACATTAAAGGGTCTCAAACAAGTCAGATCTACTTACCTTGGTTTAAAAAAGCCAGAAGGCAAAACTACAGTGAGAAATCTGACTAGTAATTGCTGGGGGCAGCTGTTAGGCCAATTAATCAAGTTAAAGATTGACAAAAGGGCCTGGGAACCCAAATCCAATGGTGAATCCCTGACTCGAGCTACAATTAGATTGAGAGAACATAAATATGTATGGTTAATAAGATTATTAAAGTTGGATTGTTTAAGCAGGTATTAGTAAAAAAGTTATGTCAACTTTACCTGAGTGTTTAAATATTAATAGATATTAACGTCTGGATGGGGAACATTTCCCCTGCCCAGTATTGTAAAACCAAAACTTGTTAAGTCATAATGGAGGTTATAGATAGGAGAGTTCATCTGCCCAATGCACAGCATAGCCAAACAGTGAACACCAAGAAATCGCAAGGAGGAATGAGGGCCATTTATTGCAGGGCACCATGAAAGGAGAACTGGAAGCTATCACTTAAAACACTGGACTCCCCGATAGCTTACAGTCAGGGGCTTTTAAACGCAAAAAGCATGAGTAAGCACAAGTAAGGGATTCAGAGTTGTGAGCTGTGTTGATTGGTCAGTTCTTGTGCAAGCTTCAGCGGGTATCTTCTTAATTTCATTTATTTAGGTCTTGGTGACATCCTGTCCAGGGTCTTCATGACAATAGACAGGTGGTCTTTCTAGCTTACAGATTTCTGCAGGAAGTCTTGGGATTATGAGTCAGTGATGTTATCTTGAGAGCAGGAAAAAAAAGCAGAGCTATATATGTCTGTGCTTAATAGGCTACATTCTCTATTATCTTAAGCAAAGTATACTTATATATTCTTTCCTGAAATTCGCTTTACAGACAGCCCTCCAGGCCTTACATGACTACATTCTAGGGAAACTAAGACTTTTAAAATAGCTAATTTAATACTTTTAACTAAAAGTTAATTATAGTATATCCATTTTGTTATGGTTTGCTTTTGGTTTCAACAGTTCAGTTACTTAGATTTCATCTGAGGTTTTTAGGGTTAAAAATTCCAATATATGTAACTGAAACTACTAGGAATAATATTTTGAATGCAAGAAAATTAGGGTATGTTTTCAGTAATGGAAGTTATAAGGCATAGAGATACATGTTTTGAGGGAAATTATAAGAAAATGATATGTCCAAAATAAGTTGATTATTTCTGAACAGGTAAGAGAACAAGAAATAAACTAGAAAAGACAAGGAAAGTTGTATAAGGTTTTGTGAAAAGGATTACTGAGAAAGGAAAGTTTTATGAGTGGTCAAGCTAAATAAGATTGGAATGAATTTAATTAAGTAAATTTAAATATCAAAAGTAAGCTGATGCAAAATTAAAGTTTGGTTTTCCCTCTGTTAAAAGGATAAAGTTTTTATGGATTATTGGTCTGATCTTGATAAGATATAGTGGAAAGTTTTTCTGCTGAGAAAAGAGATTCTATTTTTTATCAACATAATATTCTGTTTTATGTTGTCTTAATCAGGTTCTTGATTACTTAAGGAACTGAATCATTCAATAGTGAGAAGAAAGTTTTGCTAATAATTATGTAACCTTTTGAATTTTTCTTTGAATCTTTTATTGTTACTTTGGTTAAATGAATAATTAAGTGTAGTTCCATAATGACCTATGATACTATTTAGTCAAGTGTTTTAAAACCTTTATCTTATTTTTTTTTCACAATTTCAGCTTAATTTTATTTATTTATTTATTTGTGGTGAAATTGGTTAATGAAAATCCAGTTACGTTTCAGGCGTACAATTTAAACAGTAAAGCATATATATATTGCATTGTGTGTTCACCTCCCATATTTAGATTTCTTTCTGTCACCACATATATGACCCTTTTACCCCCTTTACCCCGCTCCTTTCACCTCCCCACTCCTGCTCTACTTTCTGGTAACCAATAGTCTATAGTCCATGTCCATGAGTCTCTGTTTGTTTGTCCCGTTCATTTGTTGCATTGAGGTTTATATCCCACATGTAAGTGATATTGTGTGATTTTCCACTTTTTCTATCTGGCTTATTTTGCTTAGCATGATTATCTTGAAATAGATCCAAGTTGTCGCAAATGGCAGTATTTCATCTCTTCTTATGGCTGAGTAATATTCCATTGTATATATGTACCACTACTTCTGCATTCAATCATTTATCGTAGGACACTTCAGGTACTTCCATGTCCTGGCCACTGTAAATAATGCTGCTATGAACATTGGTGTGCAAATATCTTTATGGATATGACTTTTCAAGTCTTGGGGGTAAATACCCAATAGAGGGATTCCTAGATCATATGGTAGATCAATTCTTAGTTTTTTCAGAAACCACAGTTTTCCATAGAGGATGTGCCAATTTGAAGTCCTACCAGCAGTGTATGAGGGTTCCTTTTTCTCTCATCCTCTCCAACATTTGTTATTAATTGTGCTGTTGATTACAGCTATTCTAACAGGTGTGAGATGGTATCTCATTGTGGTTTTTATTTGCATTTCCCTAATAGCTAGTGATGTTGAGCATCTTTTATATGTATTTTTAGCCATTTGTATGACTTTGGGAGAAATGTCTGTTCAGGTCCTCTGCCCATTTTTTGACTGGATAGTTATTTTTGTTTGTTTGTTATTGAGTTGTATGAGTTCTTTGTATATTTTGGATATTAGCCGCTTATCGGAGGCTTTGCTTGCAAATATATTTTCCCATTGAGATGGTTGTCTCTTTACTTTGTTGACATTTCTTTTGTTGTGCAGAAGCTTTTAGTTTGATTGTAGTCCCATTCATTTATTTTTGCTTTTACTTCCCTTGCCTTTGAGGTCAAATTCACAAAATTATCTTTAAGTCCAAGGTCCTTGAGTTTCGTTCCTATGTATTCTTCTATGCACTTTATTGTTTCAGGTCATATTCAGGTCTTAATCCATTTTGAGTTAATTTTGGTGTGTGGTGATAGACAACAATTTAGCTCATTATTTTGCAGGTGGCTGTCCAGTTTTTCCAGCACCATTTATTGAAGAGGCTTTCCTTTCTACACTGTATGTTTTCAGCTCCTTTGTTGAAAATTATTTGTCCATATAAACATGGATTTATTTCACAGCTGTTGATTCTGTTCCACTGTTCTATGTTTCTGTTTTTCTGCCCATATCATGTCGTTTTGATTACTGTAGCCTGGCAGTATAATTTGAAGTCAGGCAGAGTGATGACTCCAGCCTCATTCTTTTTTCTCAGGATGGCTTTGGCAGTTTGGGGTCTTTTGTGCTTCCATACAAATTTGAGGATTTTTTGTTCTATTTCTTTAAAAAGTGCTGATGAGATTTTGATGGAGATTGCATTAAATTTGTATAATGCTTTAGGTAATAAGGTCATTTTAACTATGTTGATGCTTCCAATCCAAGAACACGGAATATCTTTCCATTTTTTTTTGTATCTTCTTCCATTTATTTTTCCCCCTCTTAAATCCCCCCCCCCACACACGCTTCCACCCCTGACCTACAGATGTTGCCGTCTCCACTTAAGAACTGGATCTCCGAAGGTGGGGCGTCTCCTTCCATGCACTCACGGCATGCACCCAGGGCCTGGCGCACCCAGAGTATGGTCCGTGGCTCCACATGGGACGTGAAACCAGGACCTTCTGCGTATAAAGCAAACATGCTAACCACTACACTATGGAGCCACTCCTTCTTCGATTTCTTTTAATATAGTCTTATAGTTTTCATTATATAGGTCTTTCACATGTTTCATTAGGTTTAATTCTAGGTATTTTATTCTTTCTGTTGCAAGTGCAAAAGGAATTGTTTTTCCCCCATTTCTTTTTCTGACACTTCATTATTAGAGCATAGGAATGCTATGGATTTTTGAACACTGATTTTGTATCCAGAAAGTTTACTGTATTTGCTTATTATTTCCAGTAGTGTTCTTGTGGAGTCTTTTGGGCTTTCTATAGAGAGAATCATGTCATATGCAAATAGTGACAGTTTGACTTTGTTTCCTTTGGATGCCTTTTATATATTTCTTTTGCCTGATTGCAGTCGCCAGGACCTCCAATGTTATATTGACTAACAGCGGCGGTAGTGGACAGCCTTGTCTTGTTCCTGTTATCAGAGGGAAGGTTTTTAGTTTTTAATCTTTAAGTATAATGTTGGCTGAGGGTTTGTCATAGATGGCCTTTATTATGTTAAGGTACTTTCCTTCTACACTGATTTTGTTAAGTGTTTTGATCATAAATCCATGCTGTATCTTGTCGAAGGCTTTCTCTGCATTTATTGATATAATCATATGATTCTCTTTTAATTTTGTTTATGTGGTGTATCACATTAACTGATTTGCATATGGGGCTGTGGCTCAGCCTTGCATTTTTCAGCCATGGCTGGTAATAATCAACTGTTGTTTATCTGCCATCCCTGCTTTTCTGCTTTCTGCTCTGATGATTGGGCCTTGTTGCCGGCTCCTTGGAGCTCACAACTCTTCCAGGCAAGGCCGTTCAGGGAACTCACCACATCTTCTCCCTGCCCCTCCTCCTACAGGGAGATTTGGCTGTGAGAGGCAGCTTCTTTGTTTCTCCCAGTCTACTACCCGATTCTCAGGGTTCTGACCTGTGGTAGCTCTTATTCACAGATACCACGCTCAGACGTGCTGGTGTGCAGTTTGGGTGCTTTTATTTTTATTTTTTTGTGGGTTTTAGATGTTCAGCTTATTATTGTTTCACGGGGAGAGATCTGAGGATGTCTCTCACTCCACCATGTTTCTGATGTCACTCTCTTTTTTTCTTAAAGAAGCCCTTTAACATGACTTGTAATACTAGTTTGTGGTGAATTCCTTTAACTTTTTCTTGTCTTGGAAGCTATCTGTCCTTTGATTCTAAATGATAGGCTTGCTGAGATGAGTAATCTTGGTTTTAGTTCCTTGCTTTTCATACTTCGAATATTTCGTACCAATCCCTTCTGGCCTGCAAAGTAGGTAACTAATGGCTTATCTCTTGCTGCCTTTAATATTCTCCCTTTGTCTTTAACCTTTGGCATTTTCATTATGACATGTCTTGGTATAGGCCTCTTTGGATTCATCTTGTTTGGACTCTCTGCACATCCTAGGCTTGCATGTCTATATTCTTTGCCATGTTAGGAATTATTGCATCATTATTTCAATTAGGTTTTCAATCCCTTACTCTCTCTCTTCTCCTTCTAGTACTCCTATGATGCAAATGTTGTTTAACATTGTCCCAGAGACCCCTTAAACTATCCTCACTGTTTGGATTTTTTTAAATTAATTACATTGTTTCAGATGTACAACATAGAGATTAGACATTTCTATAACTCACAAAATTATCACCCTGATAAATCCAGTACCCATCTGATAACATACATAGTTACTACAATATGACTATATTTCTTTATGTTATACTTTACATTCATGGCCCCATTGTATGAGCTGCTGTGTGGGGGCTTACCCCACAGACTGGGATTCATCCCCACAGGCTTGTGTGCCTGCGAGACCACTTTTGGGTGTGCTTTGGTCTTACTGTTTTTAAGCCACATTATTAACACTAACCAATATCCTATTCCACTTCCTTCTGGGGCATACGGGTGGAGTATGAAGGGGAGCAGAGCTTACCGCCTCAAAATAGGCCGCTCTGGTAATATTTTTAGGCCAGTTAATTTTAAGAAACTGCAGACATGGGAGAAGCTCTGAAGACCCCAGCAAGAAGTTACCCTAAGTGAAAAGGACATTTACATTTCTAAGGGGTAATTTTCTTTTGTAATGGTCTTCAACCTCACCATCCCCAAGAAGAAAATATCGAAATCTCTAGAAACTTTTACCAATGAGATAATAGTAAGGACTTAAATCTGCATAAGAACTCTACCCTTGTTTACTT